>CAKAJE020000747.1:0-45455 GCA_916610135.2 Macropis europaea
CTGAATTCTTATATTAACCAAAATATAAAATGATCTAATCGGGTCTCTGTTTGCCCTACCCTAGAAGTTTAATAGTGCATTTTACTCGCCATTCCACGCGCTTTAAGTTGCCGCCTAGCCCAGTACGCTATCTGAAATAGGAGCGACGTAAATTGAACAAATGTGATACTATTTCCCTGAAACCTTATATTAAACAAAATATAAAATGATCTAATCGGGTCTCTGATTGCCCTATCATAGAAGTTTAGTAGTGCATTTTACTCGCCATTCCACGCGCTTTAAGTTGCCCGCCTAGCCCAGTACGCTATCTGAAATAGGAGCGACGTAAGTTGAACAAATGTGATAGAATTTTGCTGAATTCTTAAATTAACCATAATATAAAATGATCTAATCGGGTCACTGATTGCCCTATCATAGAAGTTTAATAGTGCATTTTGCTCGCCATTCCACGCGCTTTAAGTTGCCGCCTAGCCCAGTACGCTATCTGAAATAGGAGCGACGTAAATTGAACAAATGTGATAGAATTTTGCTGAATTCTTAAATTAACCATAACATAAAATGATCTAATCGGGTCTCTGTTTGCCCTACCCTAGAAGTTTAATAGTGCATTTTACTCGCCATTCCACGCGCTTTAAGATGCCGCCTAGCCCAGTACGCTGTCTGAAATAGAAGCGACGTAAATTGAACAAGTGTGATAGAATCTCGCTGAATACTTATATTAACCTTAATGTAAAATGATCTAATCGGGTCTCTGTTCGCCCTACCCTAGAACTTTAATAGTGCATTTCACTCGTCATTTCATGCGCTTTGAGATGACGCTTAACCCAATACGCTATCTGAAACAGGAGCGACGTAAGTTGAACAAATGTGACAGAATTACGCTGCATTCTTATATTCACCTTAATGTAAAATGATCTCCTCGGGTCACTGTTCGCCCTACCCTAGATGTATAATAGTGCATTTCACTCGTCATTTCATGCGCTTTGAGATGCCGCTTAGCCCAATACGCTATCTGAAATAGGAGCGACGTAAATTGAACAAATGTGATAGAATTTCGCTGAATTCTTAAATTAACTATAATATAAAATGACCTAAGCGGGTCACTGATTGCCCTATCATAGAAGTTTAATAGTGCATTTTACTCGCCATTCCACGCGCTTTAAGTTGCCGCCTATCCTAGTACGCTATCTGAAATAGGGGCGACGTAAGTTGAACAAATGCGATAGAATTTCGCTGAATTCTTATATTAACCAAAGTATAAAATGATCTAATCTGGTCTCTGATTGCCCTATCATAGAAGGTTAATAGTGCATTTTGCTCGCCATTCCACGCGCTTTATGATGCCGCCTAGCCCAGTACGCTGTCTGAAATAGAAGCGACGTAAATTGAACAAGTGTGATAGAATCTCGCTGAATACTTATATTAACCTTAATGTAAAGTGATCTAATCGGGTCTCTGTTCGCCCTACCCTAGAAGTTTAATAGTGCATTTCACTCGTCATTTCATGCGCTTTGAGATGACGCTTAACCCAATACGCTATATGAAATAGGAGCGACGTAAGTTGAACAAATGTGACAGAATTACGCTGCATTCTTATATTCACCTTAATGTAAAATGATCTCTTCGGGTCTCTGTTCGCCCTACCCTAGATGTGTAATAGTGCATTTCACTCGTCATTTCATGCGCTTTGAGATGCCGCCTAGCCCAATACGCTATCTGAAATAGGAGCGACGTAAATTGAACAAATGTGATAGAATTCGCTGAATTCTTATATTAACCAAAGTATAAAATGATCTAGTCTGGTCACTGATTGCCCTATCATAGAAGGTTAACAGTGTATTTTACTCGCCATTTCACACGCTTTAAGATGCCGCCTAGCCCAGTACGCTGTCTGAAATAGGAGCGACGTAAATTGAACAAATGTGATAGAATTTTGCTGAATTCTTAAATTAACCATAATATAAAATGGTCTAATCGGGTCTCTGTTTGCCCTACCGTAGAAGTTTAATAGTGCATTTTACTCGCCATTGTATGTGCTTTGAGATGCCGCATAGCCCAATACGCTATCTGAAATAGGAGCGACGTAAATTGAACAAATGTGATAGAATTTCCGTGAATTCTTATATTAACCTTAATGTAAAATGATCTAATCGGGTCTCTGTTCGCCCTACCATAGAAGTCTAATGGTGCATTTCACTCGCCATTTCATGCGCTTTGAGATCCCGCCTAGCCCAATACGCCATCTGAAATAGGAGCGACGTAAATTGAACAAATGTGATAGAATTTCCTGAAATCTTATATTAATCAAAATATAAAATGATCTAATCGGGTCTCTGATTGCCCTATCATAGAAGATTAGTAGTGCATTTTACTCGCCATTCCACGCGCTTTAAGATGCCGCCTAGCCCAGTACGCTATCTGAAATAGGAGCGACGTAACTTGAACAAATGTGATAGAATTATGCTGAATTCTTATATTAACCGTAATATAAAATGATCTAGTCGGGTCTCTGTTTGCCTTATCCTAGAAGTTTAATAGCGCATTTTACTCGCCATTTCATGCGCTTTGAGATGCCGCTTAGCCGAATACGCTATCTGAAATAGGAGCGACGTAAATTGAACAAATGTGATAGAATTTCCGTGAATCCTTGTATTAACATTAATGTAAAATGATCTAATCGGGTCTCTGTTCGCCCTACCATAGAAGTCTAATGGTGCATTTCACTCGCCATTTCATGCGCTTTGAGATCCCCTCTTAGCCCAAACACGCCATCTGAAATAGGAGCGACGTAACTTGAACAAATGTGATAGGAATTTCCGTGAATTCTTATATTAACCTTCAATGGTAAAATGATCTAATCGGGTCTCTGTTCGCCCTACCATAGAAGTTTAATAGTGCATTTTACTCGTCACTTCATGCGCCTTCAGATGCCGCTTAGCCCAATAAGCTATCTGAAATAGGAGCGACGTAAATTGAACAAATGTGATAAAATTTCGCAGAATCCTTATGTTAACCAAAATATAAAATGATCTAATCTGGTCTCTGTTCGCCCTAGCCTAGAAGTTTAATAGTGCATTTTGTTCGCCATTTCATGCGCTTTGTGATGCCGCTTAGCCCAATACGCTATCTGAAATAGGAGCGACGCAAATTGAACAAATGTGATACTATTTCCCTGAAATCTTATATTAAACAAAATATAAAATGATCTAATCGGGTCTCCGATTGCCCTATCATAGAAGATTGGTAGTGCATTTTACTCGCCATTCACGCGCTTTAAGATGCCGCCTAGCCCAGTACGCTATCTGGAATAGGAGCGACGTAAGTTGAACAAATGTGATAGAATTTCCGTGAATTCTTATATTAACCTTAATGTAAAATGATCTAATCGGGTCTCTGTTCGCCCTACCATAGAAGTCTAATAGTGCATTTCACCCGCCATTTCATGCGCTTTGAGATGCCGCTTAGCCCCATACGCTATCTGAAATAGGAGCGACGTAAATTGAACAAATGTGATAGAATTTCGCTGAATTCTTAAATTAACCCTAATATAAAATGATCTAATCGGGTCTCTGATTGCCCTCTCATAGAATTTTAATAGGTGCAATTTTACTCGCCATTCCACGCGCTTTAAGATGCCGCCTAGCCCAGTACGCTATCTGAAATAGGAGCGACGTAACTTGAGCAAATGTGATAGAACGTCGCTGAATTCTTAAATTAACCATAATATAAAATGATCTAATCGGGTCTCTGTTCGCCCTACCATAGAAGTCTAATGGTGCATTTCACTCTCCATTTCATGCGCTTTGAGATCCCGCTTAGCCCAATACGCCATCTGAAATAGGAGCGACGTAAATTGAGCAAATGTGACAGAATTTCCCTGAAATCTTATATTAATCAAAATACAAAATGATCTAATCGGGTCTCTGATTGCCCTATCATAGAAGATTAGTAGTGCATTTTACTCGCCATTCCACGCGCTTTAAGCTGCCGCCTAGCCCAGTACGCTATCTGAAATAGGAGCGACGTAACTTGAACAAATGTGATAGAATTTCCGTGAATCCTTGTATTAACCTTAATGTAAAATGATCTAATCGGGTCTCTGTTCGCCCTACCATAGAAGCCTAATGGTGCATTTCACTCGCCATTTCATGCGCTTTGAGATGCCGCTTAGCCCAATACGCTATCTGACATAGGAGCGACGTAAGTTGAACAAATGTGATAGAATTTCGCTGAATCCTTGTATTAACCTTAATGTAAAATGATCCAATCGGGTCTCTGTTCGCCCTACCATAGAAGTCTAATAGTGCATTTCACTCGCCATTTCATGCGCTTTGAGATGCCGCTTAGCACAATACGCTATCTGAAATAGGAGCGACGTAAGTTGAAGAAATGTGATAGAATTACGCTGAATTCTTTTATTAACCATAATGTAAAATGATCTGCTCGGGTCACTGTTCGCCCTAGCCTAGAAGTTTAATAGTGCATTTTATTCGCCATTTCATGCGCTTTGAGATGCCGCTTAGCCCAATACGCTATCTGAAATTGGAGCGACGTAAATTGAACAAATGTGATAGAATTTCGCTGAATTCTTAAATTAACCCTAATATAAAATGATCTAATCGGGTCTCTGATTGCCCTCTCATAGAATTTTAATAGTGCATTTTACTCGCCATTCCACGCGCTTTAAGATGCCGCCTAGCCCAGTACGCTATCTGAAATAGGAGCGACGTAAATTGAACAAATGTGATAGAATTACGCTGAATTCTTATATTAACCGTAATATAAAATGATCTAGTCGGGTCTCTGTTTGCCTTATCCTAGAAGTTTAATAGCGCATTTTACTCGCCATTTCATGCGCTTTGAGATGCCGCTTAGCCCAATACGCTATCTGGAATAGGAGCGACGTAAATTGAACAAATGTGATAGAATTCCCGTGAATTCTTATATTAACCTTAATGTAAAATGATCCAATCGGGTCTCTGTTCGCCCTACCATAGAAGTCTGATAGTGCATTTCTCTCGCCATTTCATGCGCTTTGAGATGCCGCTTAGCCCAATACGCTATCTGAAATTGGAGCTACGTAAGTTGAACAAATGTGATAGAATTTCGCTGAATTCTTAAATTAACCCTAATATAAAATGATCTAATCGGGTCTCTGATTGCCCTCTCATAGAATTTTAATAGTGCATTTTACTCGCCATTCCACGCGCTTTAAGATGCCGCCTAGCCCAGTACGCTATCTGAAATAGGAGCGACGTAACTTGAGCAAATGTGATAGAATTTTGCTGAATTCTTAAATTAACCATAATATAAAATGTTCTAATCGGGTCTCTGTTCGCCCTACCATAGAAGTCTAATGGTGCATTTCACTCGCCATTTCATGCGCTTTGAGATCCCGCTTAGCCCAATACGCCATCTGAAATAGGAGCGACGTAAATTGAGCAAATGTGATAGAATTTCCCTGAAATCTTATATTAATCAAAATATAAAGTGATCTAATCGGGTCTCTGATTGCCCTATCATAGAAGATTAGTAGTGCATTTTACTCGCCATTCCACGCGCTTTAAGATGCCGCCTAGCCCAGTACGCTATCTGAAATAGGAGCGACGTAACTTGAACAAATGTGATAGAATTACGCTGAATTCTTATATTAACCGTAATATAAAATGATCTAGTCGGGTCACTGTTTGCCTTATCCTAGAAGTTTAATAGGGCATTTTACTCGCCATTTCATGCGCTTTGAGATGCCGCTTAGCACAATACGCTATCTGAAATAGGAGCGACGTAAATTCAACAAATGTGATAGAATTTCACTGAATTCTTATATTAACCAAAATATAAAATGATCTAATCGGGTCTCTGATTGCCCTAGCATAGTAGTCTAATAGTGCATTTTACTCGCCATTCCGAGCGCTTTAAGATGCCGCATAGCCCAATACGCTATCTGAAATAGGAGCGACGTAACTTGAACAAATGTGATAGAATTTCCCTCAAATCTTATATTAAACAAAATATAAAATGGTCTAATCGGGTCTCTGATTGCCCCATCATAGAAGTTTAGTAGTGCATTTTACTCGCCATTCCACGCGCTTTAAGATGCCGCCTAGCCCAGTACGCTATCTAAAATAGGAGCGACGTAAGTTGAACAAATGTGATAGAATTATGCTGCATTCTTATATTAACCGTCATATAAAACGATCTAATCGGGTCTCTGTTTGCCGTATCCTAGAAGTTTAGTATTGCATTTTACTCGCCATGTCATGCGCTTTGAGATGCCGCTTAGCCCAATACGCTATCTGAAATAGGAGCGACGTGAATTGAACAAATGTGATCGAATTTCGCTGAATTCTTATATTAACCAAAATATGAAATGATCTAATTGGGTCTCTGATTGCCCTATCATAGAAGATTAATAGTGCATTTTACTCGCCACTCCACGCGCTTTAGAATGCCGCCTAGCCCAGTACGCTATCCGAAATAGGAGCGACGTAAATTGAACAAATGTGATAGAATTTTGCTGAATTCTGAAATTAACCATAATATAAAAGGATCTAATCGGGTCTTTGTTTGCCCTACCCTATATGTTTAATAGTGCATTTTACTCGCCATTTCATGCGCTTTGAGATGCCGCTTACCCCAATACGCTATCTGAAATAGGAGCGACGTAAATTAAACAAATGTGATAGAATTTCGCTGAATTCTTTTATTAACCATAATGTAAAATGATCTGCTCGGGTCACTGTTCGCCCTAGCCTAGAAGTTTAATAGTGCATTTTATTCGCCATTTCATGCGCTTTGAGATGCCGCTTAGCCCAATACGCTATCTGAAATTGGAGCGACGTAAATTGAACAAATGTGATAGAATTTCGCTGAATTCTTAAATTAACCCTAATATAAAATGATCTAATCGGGTCTCTGATTGCCCTCTCATAGAATTTTAATAGTGCATTTTACTCGCCATTCCACGCGCTTTAAGATGCCGCCTAGCCCAGTACGCTATCTGAAATAGGAGCGACGTAACTTGAGCAAATGTGATAGAATTTTGCTGAATTCTTAAATTAACCATAATATAAAATGATCTAATCGGGTCTCTGTTCGCCCTACCATAGAAGTCTAATGGTGCATTTCACTCGCCATTTCATGCGCTTTGAGATCCCGCCTAGCCCAATACGCCATCTGAAATAGGAGCGACGTAAATTGAACAAATGTGATAGAATTTCCCTGAAATCTTATATTAATCAAAATATAAAATGATCTAATCGGGTCTCTGATTGCCCTATCATAGAAGATTAGTAGTGCATTTTACTCGCCATTCCACGCGCTTTAAGATGCCGCCTAGCCCAGTACGCTATCTGAAATAGGAGCGACGTAACTTGAACAAATGTGATAGAATTATGCTGAATTCTTATATTAACCGTAATATAAAATGATCTAGTCGGGTCTCTGTTTGCCTTATCCTAGAAGTTTAATAGCGCATTTTACTCGCCATTTCATGCGCTTTGAGATGCCGCTTAGCCGAATACGCTATCTGAAATAGGAGCGACGTAAATTGAACAAATGTGATAGAATTTCCGTGAATCCTTGTATTAACATTAATGTAAAATGATCTAATCGGGTCTCTGTTCGCCCTACCATAGAAGTCTAATGGTGCATTTCACTCGCCATTTCATGCGCTTTGAGATCCCGCTTAGCCCAACACGCCATCTGAAATAGGAGCGACGTAACTTGAACAAATGTGATAGAATTTCCGTGAATTCTTATATTAACCTTAATGTAAAATGATCTAATCGGGTCTCTGTTCGCCCTACCATAGAAGTTTAATAGTGCATTTTACTCGTCACTTCATGCGCCTTCAGATGCCGCTTAGCCCAATAAGCTATCTGAAATAGGAGCGACGTAAATTGAACAAATGTGATAAAATTTCGCAGAATCCTTATGTTAACCAAAATATAAAATGATCTAATCTGGTCTCTGTTCGCCCTAGCCTAGAAGTTTGATAGTGCATTTTGTTCGCCATTTCATGCGCTTTGTGATGCCGCTTAGCCCAATACGCTATCTGAAATAGGAGCGACGCAAATTGAACAAATGTGATACTATTTCCCTGAAATCTTATATTAAACAAAATATAAAATGATCTAATCGGGTCTCCGATTGCCCTATCATAGAAGATTGGTAGTGCATTTTACTCGCCATTCCACGCGCTTTAAGATGCCGCCTAGCCCAGTACGCTATCTGGAATAGGAGCGACGTAAGTTGAACAAATGTGATAGAATTTCCGTGAATTCTTATATTAACCTTAATGTAAAATGATCTAATCGGGTCTCTGTTCGCCCTACCATAGAAGTCTAATAGTGCATTTCACCCGCCATTTCATGCGCTTTGAGATGCCGCTTAGCCCCATACGCTATCTGACATAGGAGCGACGTAAGTTGAACAAATGTGATAGAATTTCGCTGAATTCTTAAATTAACCCTAATATAAAATGATCTAATCGGGTCTCTGATTGCCCTCTCATAGAATTTTAATAGTGCATTTTACTCGCCATTCCACGCGCTTTAAGATGCCGCCTAGCCCAGTACGCTATCTGAAATAGGAGCGACGTAACTTGAGCAAATGTGATAGAATTTTGCTGAATTCTTAAATTAACCATAATATAAAATGATCTAATCGGGTCTCTGTTCGCCCTACCATAGAAGTCTAATGGTGCATTTCACTCTCCATTTCATGCGCTTTGAGATCCCGCTTAGCCCAATACGCCATCTGAAATAGGAGCGACGTAAATTGAGCAAATGTGACAGAATTTCCCTGAAATCTTATATTAATCAAAATACAAAATGATCTAATCGGGTCTCTGATTGCCCTATCATAGAAGATTAGTAGTGCATTTTACTCGCCATTCCACGCGCTTTAAGCTGCCGCCTAGCCCAGTACGCTATCTGAAATAGGAGCGACGTAACTTGAACAAATGTGATAGAATTTCCGTGAATCCTTGTATTAACCTTAATGTAAAATGATCTAATCGGGTCTCTGTTCGCCCTACCATAGAAGCCTAATGGTGCATTTCACTCGCCATTTCATGCGCTTTGAGATGCCGCTTAGCCCAATACGCTATCTGAAATAGGAGCGACGTAAGTTGAACAAATGTGATAGAATTTCGCTGAATCCTTGTATTAACCTTAATGTAAAATGATCCAATCGGGTCTCTGTTCGCCCTACCATAGAAGTCTAATAGTGCATTTCACTCGCCATTTCATGCGCTTTGAGATGCCGCTTAGCACAATACGCTATCTGAAATAGGAGCGACGTAAGTTGAAGAAATGTGATAGAATTACGCTGAATTCTTTTATTAACCATAATGTAAAATGATCTGCTCGGGTCACTGTTCGCCCTAGCCTAGAAGTTTAATAGTGCATTTTATTCGCCATTTCATGCGCTTTGAGATGCCGCTTAGCCCAATACGCTATCTGAAATTGGAGCGACGTAAATTGAACAAATGTGATAGAATTTCGCTGAATTCTTAAATTAACCCTAATATAAAATGATCTAATCGGGTCTCTGATTGCCCTCTCATAGAATTTTAATAGTGCATTTTACTCGCCATTCCACGCGCTTTAAGATGCCGCCTAGCCCAGTACGCTATCTGAAATAGGAGCGACGTAACTTGAACAAATGTGATAGAATTACGCTGAATTCTTATATTAACCGTAATATAAAATGATCTAGTCGGGTCTCTGTTTGCCTTATCCTAGAAGTTTAATAGCGCATTTTACTCGCCATTTCATGCGCTTTGAGATGCCGCTTAGCCCAATACGCTATCTGGAATAGGAGCGACGTAAATTGAACAAATGTGATAGAATTCCCGTGAATTCTTATATTAACCTTAATGTAAAATGATCCAATCGGGTCTCTGTTCGCCCTACCATAGAAGTCTGATAGTGCATTTCTCTCGCCATTTCATGCGCTTTGAGATGCCGCTTAGCCCAATACGCTATCTGAAATTGGAGCTACGTAAGTTGAACAAATATGATAGAATTTCGCTGAATTCTTAAATTAACCCTAATATAAAATGATCTAATCGGGTCTCTGATTGCCCTCTCATAGAATTTTAATAGTGCATTTTACTCGCCATTCCACGCGCTTTAAGATGCCGCCTAGCCCAGTACGCTATCTGAAATAGGAGCGACGTAACTTGAGCAAATGTGATAGAATTTTGCTGAATTCTTAAATTAACCATAATATAAAATGTTCTAATCGGGTCTCTGTTCGCCCTACCATAGAAGTCTAATGGTGCATTTCACTCGCCATTTCATGCGCTTTGAGATGCCGCTTAGCCCAATACGCTATCTGAAATAGGAGCGACGTAAATTGAGCAAATGTGATAGAATTTCCCTGAAATCTTATATTAATCAAAATATAAAGTGATCTAATCGGGTCTCTGATTGCCCTATCATAGAAGATTAGTAGTGCATTTTACTCGCCATTCCACGCGCTTTAAGATGCCGCCTAGCCCAGTACGCTATCTGAAATAGGAGCGACGTAACTTGAACAAATGTGATAGAATTACGCTGAATTCTTATATTAACCGTAATATAAAATGATCTAGTCGGGTCACTGTTTGCCTTATCCTAGAAGTTTAATAGGGCATTTTACTCGCCATTTCATGCGCTTTGAGATGCCGCTTAGCACAATACGCTATCTGAAATAGGAGCGACGTAAATTCAACAAATGTGATAGAATTTCACTGAATTCTTATATTAACCAAAATATAAAATGATCTAATCGGGTCTCTGATTGCCCTAGCATAGTAGTCTAATAGTGCATTTTACTCGCCATTCCGAGCGCTTTAAGATGCCGCATAGCCCAATACGCTATCTGAAATAGGAGCGACGTAACTTGAACAAATGTGATAGAATTTCCCTCAAATCTTATATTAAACAAAATATAAAATGGTCTAATCGGGTCTCTGATTGCCCCATCATAGAAGTTTAGTAGTGCATTTTACTCGCCATTCCACGCGCTTTAAGATGCCGCCTAGCCCAGTACGCTATCTAAAATAGGAGCGACGTAAGTTGAACAAATGTGATAGAATTATGCTGCATTCTTATATTAACCGTCATATAAAACGATCTAATCGGGTCTCTGTTTGCCGTATCCTAGAAGTTTAGTATTGCATTTTACTCGCCATGTCATGCGCTTTGAGATGCCGCTTAGCCCAATACGCTATCTGAAATAGGAGCGACGTGAATTGAACAAATGTGATCGAATTTCGCTGAATTCTTATATTAACCAAAATATGAAATGATCTAATTGGGTCTCTGATTGCCCTATCATAGAAGATTAATAGTGCATTTTACTCGCCACTCCACGCGCTTTAGAATGCCGCCTAGCCCAGTACGCTATCCGAAATAGGAGCGACGTAAATTGAACAAATGTGATAGAATTTTGCTGAATTCTGAAATTAACCATAATATAAAAGGATCTAATCGGGTCTTTGTTTGCCCTACCCTATATGTTTAATAGTGCATTTTACTCGCCATTTCATGCGCTTTGAGATGCCGCTTACCCCAATACGCTATCTGAAATAGGAGCGACGTAAATTAAACAAATGTGATAGAATTTCGCTGAATTCTTATATTAACCAAAATATAAAATGATCTAGTCGGGTCTCTGATTGCCCTATCATAGAAGTTTAATAGTGCATTTAGCTCGCCTTTCCACACGCTTTAAGATGCCGCCTAGCCCAGTACACTATCTGAAATAGGAGCGACGTAAATTGAACAAATGTGAGAGAATTTCGCTGAATTCTTATATTAACCATAATGTAAAATGTTCTAATTGGGTCTCTGTTCGCCCTACCCTTGAAGATTAATAGTGCATTTCACTCGTCATTTCATGCGCTTTGAGATGCCGCTTAGCCCAATACGCTATCTGAAATAGGAGCGACGTAAGTTGAACAAATGTGATAGAATTTCGCTGAATTCTTATATTAACCAAAATATAAAATGATCTAATTGGGTCTCTGATAGCCCTATCATAGAAGTTTAATAGTGCATTTTACCCGCCATTCCACATGCTTTAAGATGCCGCCTAGCCCAGTACGCTATCTGAAATAGGAGCGACGTAAATTGAGCAAATGTGATAGAATTTCGCTGAATTCTTATATTAACCTTAATGTAAAATGATCTAATCGGGCCTTTCTTCGCCCTACCCTAGAAGTTTAGCAGTGCATTTTACTCGCCATTTCATGCGCTTTGAGATGCCGCTTAGCCCAATACGATATCTGCAATAGGAGCGACGTAAATTGAACAAATGTGATAGAATTTGGCTGAATTCTTAAATTAACCATAATATAAAATGATCTAATCGGGTCTCTGTTTGCCCTACCCTAGAAGTTTAATAGTGCATTTTACTCGCCATTTCATGCGCTTTGAGATGGCGGTTAGCCCAATACGCTTTCTGAAATAGGAGCGACGTAAATTGAACGAATGTGATAGAATTTCGCTGGATTCTTATATTAACCAAAATATAAAATGATCTAATCGGGTCTCTGATAGCCCTATCATAGAAGTTTAATAGTGCATTTTACTCGCCATTCCACGCGCTTTAAGATGCCGCCTAGCCCAGTAAGCTATCCGAAATAGGAGCGACGTAAGTTGAACAAATGTGATAGAATTACGCTGAATTCTTATATTAACCGTAATATAAAATGATGTAATCGTGTCTCTGTTTGCCTTATCCTAGAAGTTTAATAGGGCATTTTACTCGCCATTTCGTGCGCTTTCAGATGCCGCTTAGCCCAATATGCTATCTGAAATATGAGCGACGTAAATTGAACAAATGTGACAGAATTTCGCTGAATTCTTATATTAACCTTAATGTAAAATGATCTAATCGGATCTTAGTTCGCCGTACCCTAGAAGTTTAATAGTGCATTTCACTCGTCATTTCATGCGCTTTGAGATGCCGCTTAGCCCAATAAGCTATCTGAAATAGGAGCGACGTAAATTGAACAAATGTGATAGAATTTCGCTGAATTCTTATATTAACCAAAATATAAAATGATCTAGTCGGGTCTCTGATTGCCCTATCATAGAAGTTTAATAGTGCATTTAGCTCGCCATTCCACACGCTTTAAGATGCCGCCTAGCCCAGTACGCTATCTGAAATTGGAGCGACGTAAATTGAACAAATGTGATAGAATTACGCTGAATTCTTATATTAACCGTAATATAAAATGATCGAATCGGGTCTCTGTTTGCCTTATCCTAGAAGTTTAATAGTGCATTTTACTCGCCATTTCATGCGCATTGAGATGCCGCTTAGCCCAATACGCTATCTGAAATATCAGCGACGTAAATTGAACAAATGTGAGAGACTTTCGCTGAATTCTTATATTAACCTTAATGTAAAGTGTTCTAATCGGGTCTCTGTTCGCCCTACCCTAGAAGATTAATAGTGCATTTCACTCGTCATTTCATGCGCTTTGAGATGCCGCTTTGCCCAATTAGCTATCTGAAATAGGAGCGACGTAAATTGAACAAATGTGATAGTATTTCGCTGAATTCTTAAATTAACCATAATATAAAATGATCTAATCGGGTCTCTGTTTGCCTTACCCTAGAAGTTTAATAGTGCATTTTACTCGCCATTTCATGCGCTTTGAGATGCCGCTTTGCCCAATTGGCTATCTGAAATAGGAGCGACGTAAATTGAACAGATGTGATAGTATTTCGCTGAATTCTTATAGTAACCAAAATATAAAATGATCTAATCGGGTCTCTGTTTGCCTTATCCTAGAAGTTTAATAGTGCATTTCTCTCGTCATTTCATGCGCTTTGAGATGCCGCTTAGCCCAATACGCTATCTGAAATAGGAGCGACGTAAATTGAACAAATATGATAGAGTTTCGCTGAATCCTTATATTAACCAAAATATAAAATGATCTAATCGGGTCTCTGATAGCCCTATCATAGAAGTTTAATAGTGCATTTTACCCGCCATTCCACGCGCTTTAAGATGCCGCCTAGCCCAGTACGCTATCTGAAATAGGAGCGACGTACGTTGAACAAATGTGATAGAATTACGCTGAATTCTTTTATGAACCATATTGTAAAATGATCTAATCGGGTCTCTGTTCGCCCTATCATAGAAGCTTAATAGTGCATTTTACTCGCCATTCCACGCGCTTTAAGATGCCGCTTAGCCCAATACGCTATCTGAAATAGGAGCGACGTAAATTGAACAAATGTGATAGAATTTCGCTGTATTCTTAAATTAACCATAATATTAGATGATCTAATCGGGTCTCTGTTTGCCCTACCCTAGAAGTTTAATAGTGCATTTTACTCGTCATTTCATGAGCATTGAGATGCCCCTTATCCCAATACGCTATCTGAAATAGGAGCGATGTAAATTGAACAAATGTGATAGAATTTCGCTGAATTCTTTTATTAACCATAATGTAAAATGATCTAATCGGATCTCTGTTCGCCCTAGCCTAGAAGTTTAATAGTGCATTTTATTCGGCATTTCATGCG
Organism: Macropis europaea; assembly: GCA_916610135.2. Lineage (NCBI taxonomy): Eukaryota > Metazoa > Arthropoda > Insecta > Hymenoptera > Melittidae > Macropis > Macropis europaea. Next base: position 14,538 of record CAKAJE020000747.1, read on the forward strand.
CTTTCAGATGCCGCCTAGTCCAGTACGCTATCTGAAATAGGAGCGACGTACGTTGAACAAATGTGATAGAATTACGCTGAATTCTTTTATGAACCATATTGTAAAATGATCTAATCGGGTCTCTGTTCGCCCTAGCCTAAAAGTTTAATAGCGCATATTATTCGCGATTTCATGCCCTTTGAGATGCCGCTTACCCCAATACGCTATCTGAAATAGGAGCGACGTAAATTGAACAAATGTGATAGAATTTTGCTGAATTCTTAAATTAACCATAATATTACATGATCTAATCGGGTCTCTGTTTGCCCTACCCTAGAAGTTTAATAGTGCATTTTACTCGTCATTTCATGAGCATTGAGATGCCCCTTATCCCAATACGCTATCTGAAATAGGAGCGATGTAAATTGAACAAATGTGATAGAATTTCGCTGAATTCTTTTATTAACCATAATGTAAAATGATCTAATCGGGTCTCTGTTCGCCCTAGCCTAGAAGTTTAATAGTGCATTTTATTCGCCATTTCATGCGCTTTGAGATGCCGCGTAGCCCAATACGCTATCTGAAATAGGAGCGACGTAAATTGAACAAATGTGACAGAATTTCGCTGAATTCTCATACTAACATTAATGTAAAATGTTCTAATCGAGTCTCTGTTTGCCCTACCATAGAAGTTTAATAGTGCATTTCGCTCGTCATTTCATGCGCTTTGAGATGCCACTTAGCCCAATAAGCTATCTTAAATAGGAGCGACGTAAATTGAACAAATGTGATAGAATTTCGCTGAATTCTTATATTAACCGAAATATAAAATGATCTAATCGGGTCTCTGATTGCCCTATCATAGAAGTTTAATCGTGCATTTTACTCGCCATTCCACGCGCTTTAAGATGCCGCCCAGCCAAGTACGCTATCTGAAATAGGAGCGACGTAAATTGAACAAATGTGATAGAATTTTGCTGAATTCGTAAATTAACCATAATATAAAATGATCCAATCGGGTCTCTGTTTGCCCTACCCTAGAAGTTTAATAGTGCATTTTACTCGCCATTTCATGCGCTTTGAGATGCCGCCTAGCCCAATACGCTTTCTGAAATAGGAGCGACGTAAGTTGAACAAATGTGATTGAATTTCGCTGAATTCTTTTATTAACCATAATGTAAAATGATCTAATTGGGTCTCTGTTCGCCCTAGCCTAGAAGTTTAATAGTGCGTTTTACTCGCCATTTCATGCGCTTTGAGATGCCGCTTCGCCCAATACGCTATCTGAATTAGGAGCGACGTAAATTGAACAAATGTGAGAGAATTTCGCTGAATTCTTAAATTCACTATAATATAAAATGATCTAATCGGGTCTCTGTTTGCCCTACCCTAGAAGTTTAATAGTGCATTTTACTCGTCATTTCATGCGCTTTGAGGTGCCGCCTAGCCCAATACGCCATCTGAAATAGGAGCGACGTAAATTGAACAAATGTGATAGAATTTCGCTGAATTCTTAAATTAACCAAAATATAAAATGATCTAATCGGGTCACTGATTGCCCTACCCTAGAAGTTTAATAGTGCATTTTACTTGCCATTTCATGCGCTTTGAGATGCCGCTTAACACAATACGCTATCTGAAATATGAGCGACGTAAATTGAACAAATGTGATAGAATTTCGCTGAATTCTTATATTAACAAAAATATAAAATGATCTAATCGGGTCTCTGTTTGCCTTATCCTAGGAGTTTAGTATTGCATTGTACTCGCCATTTCATGCGCTTTGAGATGCCGCTTAGCCGAATACGCTATCTGAAATAGGAGCGACGTAAATTGAACAAATGTGATAGAATTTCGCTGAATTCTTAAATTAACTATAATATAAAATGATCTAATCGGGTCACTGATTGCCCTATCATAGAAGTTTAATAGTGCATTTTACTCGCCATTCCACGCGCTTTATGTTGCCGCCTAGCCCAGTACGCTATCTGAAATAGGAGCGACGTAAATTGAACAAATGTGATAGAATTTCCCTGAAATCTTATATTAAACAAAATATAAAATGATCTAATCGGGTCTCTGATTGCCCTATCATAGAAGATTAATAGTGCATTTTACTCGTCATTTCATGCGCTTTGAGATGCCGCTTTGCCCAATACGCTATCTGAAATAGGAGCGACGTAAATTGAACAAATGTGATAGAATTTCACTGAATTCTTATATTAACCAAAATATAAAATGATCTAATCGGGGCTCTGATTGCCCTATCATAGAAGATTAATAGTGCATTTTACTCGCCACTCCACACGCTTTAGGATGCCGCCTAGCCCAGTACGCTATCCGAAATAGGAGCGACGTAAACTGAACAATGTGATAGAATTTCGCTGAACTCTTAAATTAACCATAATATAAAATGATCTGATCGGGCCCCTGTTTGCCCTACCCTAGAAGTTGAATAGTGAATTTCACTCGTCATTTCATGCGCTTTGAGATGCCGCTTAGCCCAATACGCTATCTGAAATAGGAGCGACGTAAATTGAACAAATGTGATAGAATTTCGCTGAATTCTTATATTAACCAAAGTATAAAATGATCTAATCTAGTCTCTGATTGCCCTATCATAGAAGGTTAATAGTGCATTTTACTCGCCATTCCACGCGCTTTAAGATGCCGCCTAGCCCAGTACGCTGTCTGAAATAGAAGCGACGCAAATTGAACAAGTGTGATAGAATCTCGCTGAATACTTATATTAACCTTAATGTAAAATGATCTAATCGGGTCTCTGTTCGCCCTACCCTAGAAGTTTAATAGTGCATGTCACTCGTAATTTCATGCGCTTTGAGATGACGCTTAACCCAATACGCTATCTGAAATAGGAGCGACGTAAGTTGAACAAATGTGACAGAATTACGCTGCATTCTTATATTCACCTTAATGTAAAATGATCTCTTCGGGTCTCTGTTCGCCCTACCCTAGAAGTATAATAGTGCATTTTACTCGCCCTTCCACGCGCTTTAAGATGCCGCCTAGCCCAGTCGGCTATCTGAAATCGTAGCGACGTAATATGAACAAATGTGATAGAATTACGCTGAATTCTTATATTAACCGTAATATAAAATGAACTAATCGGGTCTCCGTTTGCCTTATCCTAGAAGTTTAATAGCGCATTTTACTCGCCATTTCATGCGCTTTGAGAGGCCGCTTAGCCCAATACGCTATCTGAAATAGGAGCGACGTAAATTGAACAAATGTGATAGAATTTCCGTGAAATCTTATATTAAACAAAATATAAAATGATCTAATCGGGTCTCTGATTGCCCTATCATAGAAGTTTAGTAGTGCATTTTACTCGTCATTCCACGCGCTTTAAGGTGCCGCCTAGCCCAGTGCGCTATCTGAAATAGGAGCGACGTAAGTTGAACAAATGTCATAGAATTTTGCTGAATTCTTAAATTAACCATAATATAAAATGAACTAATCGGGTCTCCGTTTGCCTTATCCTAGAAGTTTAATAGCGCATTTTACTCACCATTTCATGCGCTTTGAGATGCCGCTTAGCCCAATACGCTATCTGAAATAGGAGCGACGTAAATTGAACAAATGTGATAGAATTTCGCTGAATTCTTATATTAACCAAAATATAAAATGATCTAGTCGGGTCTCTGATTGCCCTATCATAGAAGTTTAATAGTGCATTTAGCTCGTCTTTCCACACGCTTTAAGATGCCGCCTAGCCCAGTACACTATCTGAAATAGGAGCGACGTAAGTTGAACAAATGTGATAGAATTACGCTGCATTCTTATATTAACCTTAATGTAAAATGATCTAATCGGGCCTTTCTTCGCCCTACCCTAGAAGTTTAGCAGTGCATTTTACTCGCCATTTCATGCGCTTTGAGATGCCGCTTAGCCCAATACGATATCTGCAATAGGAGCGATGTAAATTGAACAAATGTGATAGAATTTGGCTGAATTCTTATATTAACCTTAATGTAAAATGTTCTAATCGGGTCTCTGTTCGCCCTACCCTTGAAGATTAATATTGCATTTCACTCATCAGTTTATGCGCTTTGAGATGCCGCTTAGCCCAATACGCTATCTGAAATAGGAGCGACGTAAGTTGAACAAATATGATAGAATTTCGCTGAATTCTTATATTAACCAAAACATAAAATGATCTAATCGGGTCTCTGATAGCCCTATCATAGAAGTTTAATAGTGCATTTTACCCGCCATTCCACGCGCTTTAAGATGCCGCCTAGCCCAGTACGCTATCTGAAATAGGAGCGACGTACGTTGAACAAATGTGATAGAATTACGCTGAATACTTATATTAACCGTAATATAAAATGATCTAATCGGGTCTCTGTTTGCCCTACCCTAGAAGTTTAATAGTGCATTCCACTCGTCACTTTATGCGCTTTGAGATGCCGCTAAGACCAATAAGCTATCGGAAATAGGAGCGACGTAAATTGAACAAATGTGATAGAATTTCGCAGAATTCTTATGTTAACCAAAGTATAAAATGATCTAATCTGGTCTCTGTTCGCCCTAGCCTGGAAGTTTAATAGTGCATTTTGTTCGCCATTTCATGCGCTTTGTGATGCCGCTTAGCCCAATACGCTATCTGAAATAGGAGCGACGTAAATTGAACAAATGTGATAGAATTTCCCTGAAATCTTATATTAAACAAAATATAAAATGATCTAATCGGGTCTCTGATTGCTCTATCATAGAAGTTTAGTAGTGCATTTTACTCGCCCTTCCACGCGCTTTAAGATGCCGCCTAGTCCAGTACGCTATCTGAAATAGGAGCGACGTAAGTTGAACAAATGTGATAGAATTTCGCTGAATTCTTTTATTAACCATAATATAAAATGATCTAATCGGGTATCTGTTTGCCTTATCCTAGAAGTTTAATAGTGCATTATGCTCGCCATTTCATGCGCTTTGAGATGCCGCTTAGCCCAATACGCTATCTGAAATAGGAGCGACCTAAATTGTACGAATGTGATAGAATTTTGCTGAATTCTTAAATTAACCATAATATAAAATGATCTAATCGGGTCTCTGCTTGCCCAACCCTAGAAGTTTAATAGTGCATTTTACTCGTCATTTCATGCGCTTTGAGATGCCGGTTTGCCCACTACGCTATCTGAAATAGGAGCGACGTAAATTGAACGAATGTGATAGAATTTCGCTCAATTCTTAAATTAACCATAATATAAAATGATCTAATCGGGTCTCTGTTTGCCCTACCCTAGAACTTTAATAGTGCATTTTACTCGTCATTTCATGCGCTTTGAGATGCCGCTTAGCCTAATACGCTATCTGAAATTGGAGCGATATAAGTTGAACAAATGTGATAGAATTTCACTGAATTCCTTTATTAACCATAATGTAAAATGATCTAATCGGATCTCTGTCCGCCCGAGTCTAGAACTTTAATAGTGCATTTTATTCGCCATTTCATACGCTTTGAGATGCCGCTTTGCCCAATACGCTATCTGAAATAGGAGCGACGTAAATTGAACAAATGTGATAGAATTTCACTGAATTCTTATATTAACCAAAATATAAAATGATCTAATCGGGTCTCTGATTGCCCTAGCATAGAAGTTTAATAGTGCATTTTACTCGCCATTCCGAGCGCGTTAAGATGCCGCATAACCCAATACGCTATCTGAAACAGGAGCGACGTAAATTGAACAAATGTGATAGAATTTCGCTGAATTCTTAAATTAACTATAATATAAAATGATCTAATCGGGTCACTGATTGCCCTACCCTAGAAATTTAATAGTGCATTTTACTTGCCATTTCATGCGCTTTGAGATGCCGCTTATCACAATACGCTATCTGAAATATGAGCGACGTAAATTGAACAAATGTGATAGAATTTCGCTGAATTCTTGTATTAACAAAAATATAAAATGATCTAATCGGGTCTCTGTTTGCCTTATCCTAGAAGTTTATTATTGCATTTTACTCGCCATTTCATGCGCTTTGAGATGCCGCTTAGCCCAATACGCTATCTGAAATAGGAGCGACGTAAATTGAACAAATGTGATAGAATTTCGCTGAATTCTTAAATTAACTATAATATAAAATGATCTAATCGGGTCACTGATTGCCCTATCATAGAAGTTTAATAGTGCATTTTACTCGCCATTCCACGCGCTTTAAGTTGCCGCCTAGCCCAGTGCGCTATCTGAAATAGGAGCGACGTAAATTGAACAAATGTGATAGAATTTTGCTGAATTCTTAAATTAACCATCACATAAAATGATCTAATCGGGTCTCTGTTTGCCCTACCCTAGAAGTTTAATAGTGCATTTTACTCGTCATTTCATGCGCTTTGAGATGCCGCTTTGCCCAATACGCTATCTGAATTAGGAGCGACGTAAATTGAACAAATGTGATAGAATTTCCCTGAAATCTTATATTAAACAAAATATAAAACGATCTAATCGGGTCTCTGATTGCCCTATCATAGAAGATTAATAGCGCATTTTACTCGCCACTCCACGCGCTTTAGGATGCCGCCTAGCCCAGTACGCTATCCGAAATAGGAGCGACGTAAACTGAACAAATGTGATAGAATTTTGCTGAATTCTTAAATTAACCATAATATAATATGATCTAATCGGGTCTCTGATTGCTCTATCATAAAAGTTTAGCAGTGCATTTTACTCGCCCTTCCACGCGCCTTAAGATGCCGCCTAGCCCAGTAGGCTATCTAAAATAGGGGCGACGTAAGATGAACAAATGTGATAGAATTACGCTGAATTCTTATATTAACCAAAGTATAAAATGATCTAATCTGGTCTCTGATTGCCCTATCATAGAAGGTTAATAGTGCATTTCACTCGCCATTCCACGCGCTTTAAGATGCTGCCTAGCCCAGTACGCTGTCTGAAATAGAAGCGACGTAAATTGAACAAATGTGACAGAATTTCGCTGTATTCTTAAATTAACCATAATATTAGATGATCTAATCGGGTCTCTGTTTGCACTACCCTAGAAGTTTAATAGTGCATTTTACTCGTCATTTCATGAGCATTGAGATGCCCCTTATCCCAATACGCTATCTGAAATAGGAGCGATGTAAATTGAACAAACGTGATAGAATTTCGCTGAATTCTTTTATTAACCATAATGTAAAATGATCTAATCGGATCTCTGTTCGCCCTAGCCTAGAAGTTTAATAGTGCATTTTATTCGGCATTTCATGCGCTTTCAGATGCCGCCTAGTCCAGTACGCTATCTGATATAGGAGCGACGTACGTTGAACAAATGTGATAGAATTACGCTGAATTCTTTTATGAACCATATTGTAAAATGATCTAATCGGGTCTCTGTTCGCCCTAGCCTAAAAGTTCAATAGCGCATATTATTCGCGATTTCATGCCCTTTGAGATGCCGCTTACCCCAATACGCTATCTGAAATAGGACTGACGTAAATTGAACAAATGTGATAGAATTTTGCTGAATTCTTAAATTAACCATAATATTACATGATCTAATCGGGTCTCTGTTTGCCCTACCCTAGAAGTTTAATAGTGCATTTTACTCGTCATTTCATGAGCATTGAGATGCCCCTTATCCCAATACGCTATCTGAAATAGGAGCGATGTAAATTGAACAAATGTGATAGAATTTCGCTGAATTCTTTTATTAACCATAATGTAAAATGATCTAATCGGGTCTCTGTTCGCCCTAGCCTAGAAGTTTAGTAGTGCATTTTATTCGCCATTTCATGCGCTTTGAGATGCCGCGTAGCCCAATACGCTATCTGAAATAGGAGCGACGTAAATTGAACAAATGTGACAGAATTTCGCTGAATTCTCATACTAACATTAATGTAAAATGTTCTAATCGAGTCTCTGTTTGCCCTACCATAGAAGTTTAATAGTGCATTTCGCTCGTCATTTCATGCGCTTTGAGATGCCACTTAGCCCAATAAGCTATCTTAAATAGGAGCGACGTAAATTGAACAAATGTGATAGAATTTCGCTGAATTCTTATATTAACCGAAATATAAAATGATCTAATCGGGTCTCTGATTGCCCTATCATAGAAGTTTAATCGTGCATTTTACTCGCCATTCCACGCGCTTTAAGATGCCGCCCAGCCAAGTACGCTATCTGAAATAGGAGCGACGTAAATTGAACAAATGTGATAGAATTTTGCTGAATTCGTAAATTAACCATAATATAAAATGATCCAATCGGGTCTCTGTTTGCCCTACCCTAGAAGTTTAATAGTGCATTTTACTCGCCATTTCATGCGCTTTGAGATGTCGCCTAGCCCAATACGCTTTCTGAAATAGGAGCGACGTACGTTGAACAAATGTGATAGAATTACGCTGAATACTTATATTAACCGTAATATAAAATGAACGAATCGGGTCTCTGTTTGCCTTATCCTAGAAGTTTAATAGTGCACTTTACTCGCCATTTCATGCGCTTTGAGATGCCGCTTAGCCCAATACGCTATCTGAAATAGGAGCGACGTAAATAGAACAATTGTGATAGAATTTCGCTGAATTCTTATATTAACCAAAATATAAAATGATCTAATCGGGTCTCTGATTGCCCTATCATAGAAGTTTAATAGTGCATTTTACTCGCCAATCAACGCGCTTTAAGATTCCGCCTAGCCCAGTACGTTATCTGAAATAGGAGCGACGTAAATTGAACAAATGTGATAGAATTTGGCTAAATTCTTAAATTAACCATAATATAAAATGATCTAATCGGGTCTCTGTTTGCCCGACCCTAGAAGTTTAATAGTGCATTTTACTCGCCATTTCATGCGCTTTGAGATGGCGGTTAGCCCAATACGCTTGCTGAAATAGGAGCGACGTAAATTGAACGAATGTGATAGAATTTCGCTGGAATCTTATATTAACCAAAATATAAAATGATCTAATCGGGTCTCTGATAGCCCTACCATAGAAGTTTAATAGTGCATTTTACTCGCCATTCCACGCGTTTTAAGATGCCGCCTAGCCCAGTACGCTATCTGAAATAGGAGCGACGTAAGTTGAACAAATGTGATAGAATTACGCTGAATTCATAAATTAACCATAATATAAAATGATCTAATCGGGCCCCTGTTTGCCCTACCCTAGAAGTTGAATAGTGCATTTCACTCGTCATTTCATGCGCTTTGAGATGCCGCTTAGCCCAATACGCTATCTGAAATAGGAGCGACGTAAATTGAACAAATGTGATAGAATTTCGCTGAATTCTTATATTAACCAAAGTATAAAATGATCTAATGTAGTCTCTGATTGCCCTATCATAGAAGGTTAATAGTGCATTTTACTCGCCATTCCACGCGCTTTAAGATGCCGCCTAGCCCAGTACGCTGTCTGAAATAGAAGCGACGCAAATTGAACAAGTGTGATAGAATCTCGCTGAATACTTATATTAACCTTAATGTAAAATGATCTAATCGGGTCTCTGTTCGCCCTACCCTAGAAGTTTAATAGTGCATGTCACTCGTAATTTCATGCGCTTTGAGATGACGCTTAACCCAATACGCTATCTGAAATAGGAGCGACGTAAGTTGAACAAATGTGACAGAATTACGCTGCATTCTTATATTCACCTTAATGTAAAATGATCTCTTCGGGTCTCTGTTCGCCCTACCCTAGAAGTATAATAGTGCATTTTACTCGCCCTTCCACGCGCTTTAAGATGCCGCCTAGCCCAGTAGGCTATCTGAAATCGGAGCGACGTAATATGAACAAATGTGATAGAATTACGCTGAATTCTTATATTAACCGTAATATAAAATGAACTTATCGGGTCTCCGTTTGCCTTATCCTAGAAGTTTAATAGCGCATTTTACTCGCCATTTCATGCGCTTTGAGAGGCCGCTTAGCCCAATACGCTATCTGAAATAGGAGCGACGTAAATTGAACAAATGTGATAGAATTTCCGTGAAATCTTATATTAAACAAAATATAAAATGATCTAATCGGGTCTCTGATTGCCCTATCATAGAAGTTTAGTAGTGCATTTTACTCGTCATTCCACGCGCTTTAAGGTGCCGCCTAGCCCAGTACGCTATCTGAAATAGGAGCGACGTAAGTTGAACAAATGTCATAGAATTTTGCTGAATTCTTAAATTAACCATAATATAAAATGAACTAATCGGGTCTCCGTTTGCCTTATCCTAGAAGTTTAATAGCGCATTTTACTCGCCATTTCATGCGCTTTGAGATGCCGCTTAGCCCAATACGCTATTTGAAATAGGAGCGACGTAAATTGAACAAATGTGATAGAATTTCGCTGAATTCTTATATTAACCAAAATATAAAATGATCTAGTCGGGTCTCTGATTGCCCTATCATAGAAGTTTAATAGTGCATTTAGCTCGCCTTTCCACACGCTTTAAGATGCCGCCTAGCCCAGTACACTATCTGAAATAGGAGCGACGTAAGTTGAACAAATGTGATAGAATTACGCTGAATTCTTATATTAACCTTAATGTAAAATGATCTAATCGGGCCTTTCTTCGCCCTACCCTAGAAGTTTAGCAGTGCATTTTACTCGCCATTTCATGCGCTTTGAGATGCCGCTTAGCCCAATACGATATCTGCAATAGGAGCGATGTAAATTGAACAAATGTGATAGAATTTGGCTGAATTCTTATATTAACCTTAATGTAAAATGTTCTAATCGGGTCTCTGTTCGCCCTACCCTTGAAGATTAATATTGCATTTCACTCATCAGTTTATGCGCTTTGAGATGCCGCTTAGCCCAATACGCTATCTGAAATAGGAGCGACGTAAGTTGAACAAATATGATAGAATTTCGCTGAATTCTTATATTAACCAAAACATAAAATGATCTAATCGGGTCTCTGATAGCCCTATCATAGAAGTTTAATAGTGCATTTTACCCGCCATTCCACGCGCTTTAAGATGCCGCCTAGCCCAGTACGCTATCTGAAATAGGAGCGACGTACGTTGAACAAATGTGATAGAATTACGCTGAATACTTATATTAACCGTAATATAAAATGAACGAATCGGGTCTCTGTTTGCCTTATCCTAGAAGTTTAATAGTGCATTTTACTCGCCATTTCATGCGCATTGAGATGCCGCTTAGCCCAATACGCTATCTGAAATATCAGCGACGTAAATTGAACAAATGTGATAGAATTTTTCTGAATTCTTAAATAAACCATAATATGAAATGATCTAATCGGGTCTCTGTTTGCCCTACCCTAGAAGTTTAACAGTGCATTTTACTCGCCATTTCATGCTCTTTGAGATGCCGCTTAGCCCAATACGCTATCTGAAATAGGAGCGACGTAAATTGAACAAATATGATAGAATTTCCCTGAATACTTATATTAACCTTAATGTAAAATGATCTAATCGGGTCTCTATTCGCCCTACCCTAGAAGTTTAATAGTGCATTTCACTCGCCATTTCATGCGCTTTGAGATGCCGCTTAGCCCAATACGCTATCTGAAATAGGAGCGACGTAAATAGAACAATTGTGATAGAATTTCGCTGAATTCTTATATTAACCAAAATATAAAATGATCTAATCGGGTCTCTGATTGCCCTATCATAGAAGTTTAATAGTGCATTTTACTCGCCAATCCACGCGCTTTAAGATTCCGCCTAGCCCAGTACGCTATCTGAAATAGGAGCGACGTAAATTGAACAAATGTGATAGAATTTGGCTGAATTCTTAAATTAACCATAATATAAAATGATCTAATCGGGTCTCTGTTTGCCCTACCCTAGAAGTTTAATAGTGCATTTTACTCGCCATTTCATGCGCTTTGAGATGGCGGTTAGCCCAATACGCTTTCTGAAATAGGAGCGACGTAAATTGAACGAATGTGATAGAATTTCGCTGGAATCTTATATTAACCAAAATATAAAATGATCTAATCGGGTCTCTGATAGCCCTACCATAGAAGTTTAATAGTGCATTTTACTCGCCATTCCACGCGCTTTAAGATGCCGCCTAGCCCAGTACGCTATCTGAAATAGGAGCGACGTAAGTTGAACAAATGTGATGGAATTACGCTGAATTCATAAATTAACCATAATATAAAATGATCTAATCGGGCCCCTGTTTGCCCTACCCTAGAAGTTGAATAGTGCATTTCACTCGTCATTTCATGCGCTTTGAGATGCCGCTTAGCCCAATACGCTATCTGAAATAAGAGCGACGTAAATTGAACAAATGTGATAGAATTTCGCTGAATTCTTATATTAACCAAAGTATAAAATGATCTAATGTAGTCTCTGATTGCCCTATCATAGAAGGTTAATAGTGCATTTTACTCGCCATTCCACGCGCTTTAAGATGCCGCCTAGCCCAGTACGCTGTCTGAAATAGAAGCGACGCAAATTGAACAAGTGTGATAGAATCTCGCTGAATACTTATATTAACCTTAATGTAAAATGATCTAATCGGGTCTCTGTTCGCCCTACCCTAGAAGTTTAATAGTGCATGTCACTCGTAATTTCATGCGCTTTGAGATGACGCTTAACCCAATACGCTATCTGAAATAGGAGCGACGTAAGTTGAACAAATGTGACAGAATTACGCTGCATTCTTATATTCACCTTAATGTAAAATGATCTCTTCGGGTCTCTGTTCGCCCTACCCTAGAAGTATAATAGTGCATTTTACTCGCCAATCCACGCGCTTTAAGATTCCGCCTAGCCCAGTACGCTATCTGAAATAGGAGCGACGTAAGTTGAACAAATGTCATAGAATTTTGCTGAATTCTTAAATTAACCATAATATAAAATGAACTAATCGGGTCTCCGTTTGCCTTATCCTAGAAGTTTAATAGCGCATTTTACTCGCCATTTCATGCGCTTTGAGATGCCGCTTAGCCCAATACGCTATCTGAAATAGGAGCGACGTAAGTTGAACAAATGTGATAGAATTACGCTGAATTCTTATATTAACCTTAATGTAAAATGATCTAATCGGGCCTTTCTTCGCCCTACCCTAGAAGTTTAGCAGTGCATTTTACTCGCCATTTCATGCGCTTTGAGATGCCGCTTAGCCCAATACGATATCTGCAATAGGAGCGATGTAAATTGAACAAATGTGATAGAATTTGGCTGAATTCTTATATTAACCTTAATGTAAAATGATCTAATCGGGTCTCTGTTTGCCCTACCCTAGAAGTTTAATAGTGCATTCCACTCGTCACTTTATGCGCTTTGAGATGCCGCTAAGCCCAATAAGCTATCGGAAATAGGAGCGACGTAAATTGAACAAATGTGATAGAATTTCGCAGAATTCTTATGTTAACCAAAGTATAAAATGATCTAATCTGGTCTCTGTTCGCCCTAGCCTGGAAGTTTAATAGTGCATTTTGTTCGCCATTTCATGCGCTTTGTGATGCCGCTTAGCCCAATACGCTATCTGAAATAGGAGCGACGTAAATTGAACAAATGTGATAGAATTTCCCTGAAATCTTATATTAAACAAAATATAAAATGATCTAATCGGGTCTCTGATTGCTCTATCATAGAAGTTTAGTAGTGCATTTTACTCGCCCTTCCACTCGCTTTAAGATGCCTCCTAGCCCAGTACGCTATCTGAAATAGGAGCGACGTAAGTTGAACAAATGTGATAGAATTTCGCTGAATTCTTTTATTAACCATAATGTAAAATGATCTGGTCGGGTCTCTGTTCGCCCTAGCCTAGAAGTTTAATAGTGCATTTTATTCGCCACTTCATGCGCTTTGAGATGCCGCTTAGCCGAATACGCTATCTGAAAAAGGAGCGACGCAAATTGAACAAATGTGATACTATTTCTCTGGAATCTTATATTAAAGAAAATATAAAATGATCTAATCGGGTCTCTGATTGCTCTATCATAGAAGTTTAGTAGTGCATTTTACTCGCCCTTCCACGCGCTTTAAGATGCCGCCTAGTCCAGTACGCTATCTGAAATAGGAGCGACGTAAGATGAACAAATGTGATAGTATTACGCTGAATTCTTATATTAATCGTAATATAAAATGATCTAATCGGGTCTCTGTTTGCCCTACCCTAGAAGTTTAATAGTGAATTTTATTCGCCATTTCATGCGCTTTGAGATGCCGCTTAGCCCAATACGCTATCTGAAATAGGAGCGACGTCAGTTGAACAAATGTGATAGAATTTCGCTGAATTCTTTTATTAACCGTAATATAAAATGATCTGATCGGGTCTCTGTTCGCCCTACCCTAGAAGTTTAATAGTCCATTTTATTCGCCATTCCATGCGCTTGGAGATGCCGGTTAGCCCAATACGCTAACTGAAATAGGAGCGACGTAAATAGAACAAATGTGATAGGATTTCCCTGAAATCTTATATTAAACAAAATATAAAATGATCTAATCTGGTCTCTGACTGCCCTATCATTGAAGTTTAACAGTGCATTTTACCCGCCATTCCACACGCTTTAAGATGCCGCCTAGCCCAGTACGCTATCTGAAATAGGAGCTACGTAAATTCAACAAATGTGATAGAATCTTGCTGAATTCTTAAATTAACCATAATATACAATGATCTAATCGGGTCTCTGTTTGCCCTACCCTAGGAGTTTAATAGTGCATTTTACTCGCCATTTCATGCGCTTTGAGATGCCGCTTAGCCCAATACGCTATCTGAAATATGAGCGACACGAATTGAACAAATGTGATAGAATTTCCCTGAAATCTTGTATTAAACAAAATATAAAATGATCTAATCGCGTCTCTGATTGCCCTATCATACAAGTTTAATAGTGCATTTTACTCGCCACTCCACGCGCTTTAGGATGCCGCCTAGCCCAGTACGCTATCCGAAATAGGAGCGACGTAAATTGAACAAATGTGATAGAATTTTGCTGAATCCTTAAATTAACCATAATATAAAATGATCTAATCGGGTATCTGTTCGCCTTATCCTAGAAGTTTAATAGTGCATTTTACTCGCCATTCCGAGCGCTTTAAGATGCCGCATAGCCCAATACGCTATCTGAGATAGGAGCGACGTAAATTGAACAAATGTGATAGAATTTCACTGAATTCTTATATTAACCAAAATATAAAATGATCTAATCGGGTCTCTGATTGCCCTATCATAGAAGATTAATAGTGCATTTTACTCGCCACTCCACGCCTTTTAGGATGCCGCCTAGCCCAGTACGCTATCTGAAATAGGAGCGACGTAAATCCAACAAATGTGATAGAATCTTGCTGAATTCTTAAATTAACCATAATATAAAATGATCTAATCGGGTCTCCGTTTGCCCTACCCTAGAAGTTTAATAGTGCATTTTACTCGCCATTTCATGCGCTTTGAGATACCGGCCAGCCCAGTACGCTATCTGAAATAGGAGCGACGTAATTTGAAGAAATGTGATAGAATTACGCTGAATTCTTATATTAACCGTAATATAAAATGATCTAATCGGGTCTCTGTTTGCCCTACCCTAGAAGTTTAATAGTCCATTTTATTCGCCATTTCATGCGCTTTGAGATGCCGGTTAGCCCAATACGCTAACTGAAATAGGAGCGACGTAAATAGAACAAATGTGATAGGATTTCCTTGAAAACTTATATTAAACAAAATATAAAATGATCTAATCTGGTCTCTGACTGCCCTATCATTGAAGTTTAACAGTGCATTTTACCCGCCATTCCACGCGCTTTAAGATGCCGCCTAGCCCAGTACGCTATCTGAAATAGGAGCTACGTAATTTCAACAAATGTGATAGAATCTTGCTGAATTCTTAAATTAACCATAATATAAAATGATCCAATCGGGTCTCTGTTTGCCCTACCCTAGGAGTTTAATAGTGCATTTTACTCGCCATTTCATGCGCTTTGAGATGCCGCTTAGCCCAATACGCTATCTGAAATATGAGCGACACGAATTGAACAAATGTGATAGAATTTCCCTGAAATCGTGTATTAAACAAAATATAAAATGATCTAATCGCGTCTCTGATTGCCCTATCATACAAGTTTAATAGTGCATTTTACTCGCCACTCCACGCGCTTTAGGATGCCGCCTAGCCCAGTACGCTATCCGAAATAGGAGCGACGTAAATTGAACAAATGTGATAGAATTTTGCTGAATTCTTAAATTAACCATAATATAAAATGATCTAATCGGGTATCTGTTTGCCTTATCCTAGAAGTTTAATAGTGCATTATGCTCGCCATTTCATGCGCTTTGAGATGCCGCTTAGCCCAATACGCTATCTGAAATAGGAGCGACCTAAATTGTACGAATGTGATAGAATTTTGCTGAATTCTTAAATTAACCATAATATAAAATGATCTAATCGGGTCTCTGCTTGCCCTACCCTAGAAGTTTAATAGTGCATTTTACTCGTCATTTCATGCGCTTTGAGATGCCGCTTTGCCCACTACGCTATCTGAAATAGGAGCGACGTAAATTGAACGAATGTGATAGAATTTCGCTCAATTCTTAAATTAACCATAATATAAAATGATCTAATCGGGTCTCTGTTTGCCCTACCCTAGAACTTTAATAGTGCATTTTACTCGTCATTTCATGCGCTTTGAGATGCCGCTTAGCCTAATACGCTATCTGAAATTGGAGCCATATAAGTTGAACAAATGTGATAGAATTTCACTGAATTCCTTTATTAACCATAATGTAAAATGATCTAATCGGATCTCTGTCCGCCCGAGTCTAGAACTTTAATAGTGCATTTTATTCGCCATTTCATACGCTTTGAGATGCCGCTTTGCCCAATACGCTATCTGAAATAGGAGCGACGTAAATTGAACAAATGTGATAGAATTTCACTGACTTCTTATATTAACCAAAATATAAAATGATCTAATCGGGTCTCTGATTGCCCTAGCATAGAAGTTTAATAGTGCATTTTACTCGCCATTCCGAGCGCGTTAAGATGCCGCATAACCCAATACGCTATCTGAAACAGGAGCGACGTAAATTGAACAAATGTGATAGAATTTCGCTGAATTCTTAAATTAACTATAATATAAAATGATCTAATCGGGTCACTGATTGCCCTACCCTAGAAGTTTAATAGTGCATTTTACTTGCCATTTCATGCGCTTTGAGATGCCGCTTATCACAATACGCTATCTGAAATATGAGCGACGTAAATTGAACAAATGTGATAGAATTTCGCTGAATTCTTGTATTAACAAAAATATAAAATGATCTAATCGGGTCTCTGTTTGCCTTATCCTAGAAGTTTATTATTGCATTTTACTCGCCATTTCATGCGCTTTGAGATGCCGCTTAGCCCAATACGCTATCTGAAATAGGAGCGACGTAAATTGAACAAATGTGATAGAATTTCGCTGAATTCTTAAATTAACTATAATATAAAATGATCTAATCGGGTCACTGATTGCCCTATCATAGAAGTTTAATAGTGCATTTTACTCGCCATTCCACGCGCTTTAAGTTGCCGCCTAGCCCAGTGCGCTATCTGAAATAGGAGCGACGTAAATTGAACAAATGTGATAGAATTTTGCTGAATTCTTAAATTAACCATCACATAAAATGATCTAATCGGGTCTCTGTTTGCCCTACCCTAGAAGTTTAATAGTGCATTTTACTCGTCATTTCATGCGCTTTGAGATGCCGCTTTGCCCAATACGCTATCTGAATTAGGAGCGACGTAAATTGAACAAATGTGATAGAATTTCCCTGAAATCTTATATTAAACAAAATATAAAACGATCTAATCGGGTCTCTGATTGCCCTATCATAGAAGATTAATAGCGCATTTTACTCGCCACTCCACGCGCTTTAGGATGCCGCCTAGCCCAGTACGCTATCCGAAATAGGAGCGACGTAAACTGAACAAATGTGATAGAATTTTGCTGAATTCTTAAATTAACCATAATATAATATGATCTAATCGGGTCTCTGATTGCTCTATCATAAAAGTTTAGCAGTGCATTTTACTCGCCCTTCCACGCGCCTTAAGATGCCGCCTAGCCCAGTAGGCTATCCAAAATAGGGGCGACGTAAGATGAACAAATGTGATAGAATTACGCTGAATTCTTATATTAACCAAAGTATAAAATGATCTAATCTGGTCTCTGATTGCCCTATCATAGAAGGTTAATAGTGCATTTTACTCGCCATTCCACGCGCTTTAAGATGCTGCCTAGCCCAGTACGCTGTCTGAAATAGAAGCGACGTAAATTGAACAAGTGTGATAGAATCTCGCTGAATACTTATATTAACCTTAATGTAAAATGATGTAATCGGGTCTCTGTTCGCCCTACCCTAGAAGTTTGATAGTGCATTTCACTCGTCATTTCATGCGCTTTGAGATGCCGCCTAGCCCAATACGCTATCAGAAATAGGAGCGACGTAAATTGAACAAATGTGACAGAATTACGCTGCATTCTTATATTAACCGAAGTATAAAATGATCTAGTCTGGTCTCAGATTGCCCTATCATAGAAGTTTAATAGTGCATTTTACTCGCCATTTCATGCGCTTTAAGATGCCGCATGGCCCAGCACGCTATCTGAAACAGGAGCGACGTAAATTGAACAAATGTGATAGAATTGTGCTGACATCTTAAATTAACCATAATATAAAATGATCTAATCGGGTCTCTGTTTGCCCTACCCTAGAAGTTTAATAGTGCATTTTACGCGTCACTTCATGCGCCTTCAGATGCCGCTTAGCCCAATAAGCTATCTGAAATAGGAGCGACGTAAATTGAACAAATGTGATAAAATTTCGCAGAATCCTTATGTTAACCAAAGTATAAAATGATCTAATCTGGTCTCTGTTCGCCCTAGCCTAGAAGTTTAATAGTGCATTTTGTTCGCCATTTCATGCGCTTTGTGATGCCGCTTAGCCCAATACGCTATCTGAAATATGAGCGACGTAAGTTGAACAAATGTGATAGTATTTCGCTGAATTCTTTTATGAACCATACTGTAAAATGATCTAATCGGGTCTCTGTTCGCCCTAGCCTAGAAGTTTAATAGCGCATTTTATTCGCCATTTCATGCGCTTTGAGATGCCGCTTAGCCCAATACGCTATCTGAAATAGGAGCGACGTAACTTGAACGAATGTGATAGAATTACGCTGCATTCTTATATTAACCGTCATATAAAACGATCTAATCGGGTCTCTGTTTGCCTTATCCTAGAAGTTTAATAGTGCATTTTACTCGCCATGTCATGCGCTTTGAGATGCCACTTAGCCCAATACGCTATCTGAAATAGGAGCGACGTGAATTGAACAAATGTGATCGAATTTCGCTGAATTCTTATATTAACCAAAATATAAAATGATCTAATTGGGTCTCTGATTGCCCTATCATAGAAGATTAATAGTGCATTTTACTCGCCACTCCACGCGCTTTAGAATGCCGCCTAGCCCAGTACGCTATCCGAAATAGGAGCGACGTAAATTGAACAAATGTGATAGAATTTTGCTGAATTCTGAAATTAACCATAATATAAAAGGATCTATTCGGGTCTTTGTTTGCCCTACCCTATATGTTTAATAGTGCATTTCACTCGTCAGTTTATGCGCTTTGAGATGCCGCTTAGCCCAATACGCTATCTGAAATAGGAGCGACGTAAGTTGAACAAATATGATAGAATTTCGCTGAATTCTTATATTAACCAAAACATAAAATGATCTAATCGGGTCTCTGATAGCCCTATCATAGAAGTTTAATAGTGCATTTTACCCGCCATTCCACGCGCTTTAAGATGCCGCCTAGCCCAGTACGCTATCTGAAATAGGAGCGACGTACGTTGAACAAATGTGATAGAATTACTCTGAATACTTATATTAACCGTAATATAAAATGAACGAATCGGGTCTCTGTTTGCCTTATCCTAGAAGTTTAATAGTGCATTTTACTCGCCATTTCATGCGCATTGAGATGCCGCTTAGCCCAATACGCTATCTGAAATATCAGCGACGTAAATTGAACAAATGTGATAGAATTTTTCTGAATTCTTAAATAAACCATAATATGAAATGATCTAATCGGGTCTCTGTTTGCCCTACCCTAGAAGTTTAACAGTGCATTTTACTCGCCATTTCATGCTCTTTGAGATGCCGCTTAGCCCAATACGCTATCTGAAATAGGAGCGACGTAAATTGAACAAATATGATAGAATTTCCCTGAATACTTATATTAACCTTAATGTAAAATGATCTAATCGGGTCTCTATTCGCCCTACCCTAGAAGTTTAATAGCGCATTTCACTCGCCATTTCATGCGCTTTGAGATGCCGCTTAGCCCAATACGCTATCTGAAATAGGAGCGACGTAAATAGAACAATTGTGATAGAATTTCGCTGAATTCTTATATTAACCAAAATATAAAATGATCTAATCGGGTCTCTGATTGCCCTATCATAGAAGTTTAATAGTGCATTTTACTCGCCAATCCACGCGCTTTAAGATTCCGCCTAGCCCAGTACGCTATCTGAAATAGGAGCGACGTAAATTGAACAAATGTGATAGAATTTGGCTGAATTCTTAAATTAACCATAATATAAAATGATCTAATCGGGTCTCTGTTTGCCCTACCCTAGAAGTTTAATAGTGCATTTTACTCGCCATTTCATGCGCTTTGAGATGGCGGTGAGCCCAATACGCTATCTGAAATAGGAGCGACGTAAGTTGAACAAATGTGATAGAATTACGCTGAATTCATAAATTAACCATAATATATAATGATCTAATCGGGCCCCTGTTTGCCCTACCCTAGAAGTTGAATAGTGCATTTCACTCGTCATTTCATGCGCTTTGAGATGCCGCTTAGCCCAATACGCTATCTGAAATAGGAGCGACGTAAATTGAACAAATGTGATAGAATTTCGCTGAATTCTTATATTAACCAAACTATAAAATGATCTAATGTAGTCTCTGATTGCCCTATCATAGAAGGTTAATAGTGCATTTTACTCGCCATTCCACGCGCTTTAAGATGCCGCCTAGCCCAGTACGCTGTCTGAAATAGAAGCGACGCAAATTGAACAAGTGTGATAGAATCTCGCTGAATACTTATATTAACCTTAATGTAAAATGATCTAATCGGGTCTCTGTTCGCCCTACCCTAGAAGTTTAATAGTGCATGTCACTCGTAATTTCATGCGCTTTGAGATGACGCTTAACCCAATACGCTATCTGAAATAGGAGCGACGTAAGTTGAACAAATGTGACAGAATTACGGTGCATTCTTATATTCACCTTAATGTAAAATGATCTCTTCGGGTCTCTGTTCGCCCTACCCTAGAAGTATAATAGTGCATTTTACTCGCCCTTCCACGCGCTTTAAGATGCCGCCTAGCCCAGTAGGCTATCTGAAATCGGAGCGACGTAATATGAACAAATGTGATAGAATTACGCTTAATTCTTATATTAACCGTAATATAAAATGAACTAATCGGGTCTCCGTTTGCCTTATCCTAGAAGTTTAATAGCGCATTTTACTCGCCATTTCATGCGCTTTGAGAGGCCGCTTAGCCCAATACGCTATCTGAAATAGGAGCGACGTAAATTGAACAAATGTGATAGAATTTCCGTGAAATCTTATATTAAACAAAATATAAAATGATCTAATCGGGTCTCTGATTGCCCTATCATAGAAGTTTAGTAGTGCATTTTACTCGTCATTCCACGCGCTTTAAGGTGCCGCCTAGCCCAGTACGCTATCTGAAATAGGAGCGGCGTAAGTTGAACAAATGTCATAGAATTTTGCTGAATTCTTAAATTAACCATAATATAAAATGATCTAATCGGGTCTGTGTTTGCCCTACCCTAGAAGTTTAATAGTGCATTTTACTCGACACTTCATGCGCCTTCAGATGCCGCTTAGCCCAATAAGCTATCTGAAATAGGAGCGACGTAAATTGAACAAATGTGATAAAATTTCGCAGAATCCTTATGTTAACCAAAATATAAAATGATCTAATCTGGTCTCTGTTCGCCGTAGCCTAGAAGTTTAATAGTGCATTTTGTTCGCCATTTCATGCGCTTTGAGATGCCGCATAGCCCAATACGCTATCTGAAATAGGAGTGACGTAAATTGAACAAATGTGATAGAATTTCCGTGAAATCTTATATTAAACAAAATATAAAAGGATCTAATCGGGTCTCTGATTGCCCTATCATAGAAGTATAGTAGTGCATTTTACTCGTCATTCCACGCGCTTTAAGGTGCCGCCTAGCCCAATACGCTATCTGAAATAGGAGCGACGTAAGTTGAACAAATGTGATAGAATTTTGCTGAATTCTTAAATTAACCATAATATAAAATGATCTAATCGGGTCTCTGTTTGCCCTACCCTAGAAGTTTAATAGTGCATTTCACTCGTCACTTTATGCGCTTTAAGATGCCGCTAAGCCCAATAAGCTATCGGAAATAGGAGCGACGTAAATTGAACAAATGTGATAGAATTTCCCTGAAATCTTATATTAAACAAAATATAAAATGATCTAATCGGGTCTCTGATTGCTCTATCATAGAAGTTTAGTAGTGCATTTTACTCGCCCTTCCACGCGCTTTAAGATGCCTCCTAGCCCAGTACGCTATCTGAAATAGGAGCGACGTAAGTTGAACAAATGTGATAGAATTTCGCTGAATTCTTTTATTAACCATAATGTAAAATGATCTGGTCGGGTCTCTGTTCGCCCTAGCCTAGAAGTTTAATAGTGCATTTTATTCGCCACTTCATGCGCTTTGAGATGCCGCTTAGCCGAATACGCTATCTGAAAAAGGAGCGACGCAAATTGAACAAATGTGATACTATTTCTCTGGAATCTTATATTAAAGAAAATATAAAATGATCTAATCGGGTCTCTGATTGCTCTATCATAGAAGTTTAGTAGTGCATTTTACTCGCCCTTCCACGCGCTTTAAGATGCCGCCTAGTCCAGTACGCTATCTGAAATAGGAGCGACGTAAGATGAACAAATGTGATAGTATTACGCTGAATTCTTATATTAATCGTAATATAAAATGATCTAATCGGTACTCTGTTTGCCCTACCCTAGAAGTTTAATAGTGAATTTTATTCGCCATTTCATGCGCTTTGAGATGCCGCATAGCCTAATACGCTATCTGAAATAGGAGCGACGTAAATTGAACAAATGTGATAGAATTTCCGTGAATTCTTATATTAACCTTAATGTAAAATCATCTAATCGGGTCTCTGTTCGCCCTACCATAGAAGTCTAATAGTGCATTTCACTCGCCATTTCATGCGCTTTGAGATGCCGCTTAGCCCAATACGCTATCTGGAATAGCAGCGACGTAAATTGAACAAATGTGATAGAATTTCCGTGAATTCTTATATTAACCTTAATGTAAAATGATCCAATCGGGTCTCTGTTCGCCCTACCATAGAAGTCTAATAGTGCATTTCACTCGCCATTTCATGCGCTTTGAGATGCCGCTTAGCCCAATACGCTATCTGAAATAGGAGCGACGTAAGTTGAACAAATGTGATAGAATTACGCTGAATTCTTTTATTAACCATAATGTAAAATGATCTGCTCGGGTCACTGTTCGCCCTAGCCTAGAAGATTAATAGATCATTTTATTCGCCATTTCATGCGCTTTGAGATGCCGCGTAGCCCAATACGCTGTCTGAAATAGGAGCGACGTCAGTTGAACAAATGTGATAGAATTTCGCTGAATTCTTTTATTAACCGTAATATAAAATGATCTGATCGGGTCTCTGTTCGCCCTACCCTAGAAGTTTAATAGTCCATTTTATTCGCCATTCCATGCGCTTGGAGATGCCGGTTAGCCCAATACGCTAACTGAAATAGGAGC
Source organism: Macropis europaea (assembly GCA_916610135.2). NCBI lineage: Eukaryota > Metazoa > Arthropoda > Insecta > Hymenoptera > Melittidae > Macropis > Macropis europaea. Next base: position 38,341 of record CAKAJE020000747.1, read on the forward strand.
GACGTAAATAGAACAAATGTGATAGGATTTCCCTGAAATCTTATATTAAACAAAATATAAAATGATCTAATCTGGTCTCTGACTGCCCTATCATTGAAGTTTAACAGTGCATTTTACCCGCCATTCCACGAGCTTTAAGATGCCGCCTAGCCCAGTACGCTATCTGAAATAGGAGCTACGTAAATTCAACAAATGTGATAGAATCTTGCTGAATTCTTAAATTAACCATAATATACAATGATCCAATCGGGTCTCTGTTTGCCCTACCCTAGGAGTTTAATAGTGCATTTTACTCGCCATTTCATGCGCTTTGAGATGGCGGTTAGCCCAATACGCTATCTGAAATATGAGCGACACGAATTGAACAAATGTGATAGAATTTCCCTGAAATCTTGTATTAAACAAAATATAAAATGATCTAATCGGGTCTCTGATAGCCCTACCATAGAAGTTTAATAGTGCATTTTACTCGCCATTCCACGCGTTTTAAGATGCCGCCTAGCCCAGTACGCTATCTGAAATAGGAGCGACGTAAGTTGAACAAATGTGATAGAATTACGCTGAATTCATAAATTAACCATAATATAAAATGATCTAATCGGGCCCCTGTTTGCCCTACCCTAGAAGTTGAATAGTGCATTTCACTCGTCATTTCATGCGCTTTGAGATGCCGCTTAGCCCAATACGCTATCTGAAATAGGAGCGACGTAAATTGAACAAATGTGATAGAATTTCGCTGAATTCTTATATTAACCAAAGTATAAAATGATCTAATGTAGTCTCTGATTGCCCTATCATAGAAGGTTAATAGTGCATTTTACTCGCCATTCCACGCGCTTTAAGATGCCGCCTAGCCCAGTACGCTGTCTGAAATAGAAGCGACGCAAATTGAACAAGTGTGATAGAATCTCGCTGAATACTTATATTAACCTTAATGTAAAATGATCTAATCGGGTCTCTGTTCGCCCTACCCTAGAAGTTTAATAGTGCATGTCACTCGTAATTTCATGCGCTTTGAGATGACGCTTAACCCAATACGCTATCTGAAATAGGAGCGACGTAAGTTGAACAAATGTGACAGAATTACGCTGCATTCTTATATTCACCTTAATGTAAAATGATCTCTTCGGGTCTCTGTTCGCCCTACCCTAGAAGTTTAATAGTGCATTTTACTCGCCATTTCATGCCCACGCGCTTTAAGATGCCGCCTAGCCCAGTAGGCTATCTGAAATCGGAGCGACGTAATATGAACAAATGTGATAGAATTACGCTGAATTCTTATATTAACCGTAATATAAAATGAACTAATCGGGTCTCCGTTTGCCTTATCCTAGAAGTTTAATAGCGCATTTTACTCGCCATTTCATGCGCTTTGAGAGGCCGCTTAGCCCAATACGCTATCTGAAATAGGAGCGACGTAAATTGAACAAATGTGATAGAATTTCCGTGAAATCTTATATTAAACAAAATATAAAATGATCTAATCGGGTCTCTGATTGCCCTATCATAGAAGTTTAGTAGTGCATTTTACTCGTCATTCCACGCGCTTTAAGGTGCCGCCTAGCCCAGTACGCTATCTGAAATAGGAGCGACGTAAGTTGAACAAATGTCATAGAATTTTGCTGAATTCTTAAATTAACCATAATATAAAATGAACTAATCGGGTCTCCGTTTGCCTTATCCTAGAAGTTTAATAGCGCATTTTACTCGCCATTTCATGCGCTTTGAGATGCCGCTTAGCCCAATACGCTATCTGAAATAGGAGCGACGTAAATTGAACAAATGTGATAGAATTTCGCTGAATTCTTATATTAACCAAAATATAAAATGATCTAGTCGGGTCTCTGATTGCCCTATCATAGAAGTTTAATAGTGCATTTAGCTCGCCTTTCCACACGCTTTAAGATGCCGCCTAGCCCAGTACACTATCTGAAATAGGAGCGACGTAAGTTGAACAAATGTGATAGAATTACGCTGAATTCTTATATTAACCTTAATGTAAAATGATCTAATCGGGCCTTTCTTCGCCCTACCCTAGAAGTTTAGCAGTGCATTTTACTCGCCATTTCATGCGCTTTGAGATGCCGCTTAGCCCAATACGATATCTGCAATAGGAGCGATGTAAATTGAACAAATGTGATAGAATTTGGCTGAATTCTTATATTAACCTTAATGTAAAATGTTCTAATCGGGTCTCTGTTCGCCCTACCCTTGAAGATTAATATTGCATTTCACTCATCAGTTTATGCGCTTTGAGATGCCGCTTAGCCCAATACGCTATCTGAAATAGGAGCGACGTAAGTTGAACAAATATGATAGAATTTCGCTGAATTCTTATATTAACCAAAACATAAAATGATCTAATCGGGTCTCTGATAGCCCTATCATAGAAGTTTAATAGTGCATTTTACCCGCCATTCCACGCGCTTTAAGATGCCGCCTAGCCCCAGTACGCTATCTGAAATAGGAGCGACGTACGTTGAACAAATGTGATAGAATTACGCTGAATACTTATATTAACCGTAATATAAAATGATCTAATCGGGTCTCTGTTTGCCCTACCCTAGAAGTTTAATAGTGCATTCCACTCGTCACTTTATGCGCTTTGAGATGCCGCTAAGCCCAATAAGCTATCGGAAATAGGAGCGACGTAAATTGAACAAATGTGATAGAATTTCGCAGAATTCTTATGTTAACCAAAGTATAAAATGATCTAATCTGGTCTCTGTTCGCCCTAGCCTGGAAGTTTAATAGTGCATTTTGTTCGCCATTTCATGCGCTTTGTGATGCCGCTTAGCCCAATACGCTATCTGAAATAGGAGCGACGTAAATTGAACAAATGTGATAGAATTTCCCTGAAATCTTATATTAAACAAAATATAAAATGATCTAATCGGGTCTCTGATTGCTCTATCATAGAAGTTTAGTAGTGCATTTTACTCGCCCTTCCACTCGCTTTAAGATGCCTCCTAGCCCAGTACGCTATCTGAAATAGGAGCGACGTAAGTTGAACAAATGTGATAGAATTTCGCTGAATTCTTTTATTAACCATAATGTAAAATGATCTGGTCGGGTCTCTGTTCGCCCTAGCCTAGAAGTTTAATAGTGCATTTTATTCGCCACTTCATGCGCTTTGAGATGCCGCTTAGCCGAATCCGCTATCTGAAAAAGGAGCGACGCAAATTGAACAAATGTGATACTATTTCTCTGGAATCTTATATTAAAGAAAATATAAAATGATCTAATCGGGTCTCTGATTGCTCTATCATAGAAGTTTAGTAGTGCATTTTACTCGCCCTTCCACGCGCTTTAAGATGCCGCCTAGTCCAGTACGCTATCTGAAATAGGAGCGACGTAAGATGAACAAATGTGATAGTATTACGCTGAATTCTTATATTAATCGTAATATAAAATGATCTAATCGGGTCTCTGTTTGCCCTACCCTAGAAGTTTAATAGTGAATTTTATTCGCCATTTCATGCGCTTTGAGATGCCGCATAGCCTTATACGCTATCTGAAATAGGAGCGACGTAAATTGAACAAATGTGATAGAATTTCCGTGAATTCTTATATTAACCTTAATGTAAAATCATCTAATCGGGTCTCTGTTCGCCCTACCATAGAAGTCTAATAGTGCATTTCACTCGCCATTTCATGCGCTTTGAGATGCCGCTTAGCCCAATACGCTATCTGAAATAGGAGCGACGTCCGTTGAACAAATGTGATAGAATTTCGCTGAATTCTTGTATTAACCATAATGTAAAATGATCTGATCGGGTCTCTGTTCGCCCTAGCCTAGAAGTTTAATAGTGCATTTTATTCGCCATTTCATGCGCTTTGAGATGCCGCTTAGCCGAATACGCTATCTGAAATAGGAGCGACGTAAATTGAACAAATGTGATAGAATTTCCCTGAAATCTTATAATAATCAAAATATAAAATGATCTAATCGGGTCTCTGATTGCCGTATCATAAAAGATTAGTAGTGCATATCACTCGCCATTTCATGCGCTTTGAGATCCCGCTTAGCCCAATACGCCATCTGAAATAGGAGCGACGTAAATTGAACAAATGTGATAGAATCTCCCTGAAATCTTATATTAATCAAAATATAAAATGACCTAATCGGGTCTCTGATTGCCCTATCATAGAAGATTAGTAGTGCATTTTACTCGCCATTCCACGCGCTTTATGATGCCGCCTAGCCCAGTACGCTATCTGAAATAGGAGCGACGTAACTTGAACAAATGTGATAGGATTACGCTGAATTCTTATATTAACCGTAATATAAAACGATCTAATCGGGTCTCTGTTTGCCTTATCCTAGAAGTTTAATAGCGCATTTTACTCGCCATTTCATGCGCTTTGAGATGCCGCTTAGCCCAATACGCTATCTGGAATAGGAGCGACGTAAATTGAACAAATGTGCTAGAATTTCCGTGAATTCTTATATTAACCTTAATGTAAAATGATCCAATCGGGTCTCTGTTCGCCCTACCATAGAAGTCTAATAGTGCATTTCACTCGCCATTTCATGCGCTTTGAGACGCCGCTTAGCCCAATACGCTATCTGAAATAGGAGCGACGTAAGTTGAACAAATGTGATAGAATTTCGCTGAATTCTTTTATTAACCGTAATATAAAATGATCTGATCGGGTCTCTGTTCGCCCTACCCTAGAAGTTTAATAGTCCATTTTATTCGCCATTCCATGCGCTTGGAGATGCCGGTTAGCCCAATACGCTAACTGAAATAGGAGCGACGTAAATAGAACAAATGTGAATAGGATTTCCCTGAAATCTTATATTAAACAAAATATAAAATGATCTAATCTGGTCTCTGACTGCCCTATCATTGAAGTTTAACAGGGCATTTTACCCGCCATTCCACGCGCTTTTAAGATGCCGCCTAGCCCAGTACGCTATCTGAAATAGGAGCTACGTAAATTCAACAAATGTGATAGAATCTTGCTGAATTCTTAAATTAACCATAATATACAATGATCCAATCGGGTCTCTGTTTGCCCTACCCTAGGAGTTTAATAGTGCATTTTACTCGCCATTTCATGCGCTTTGAGATGCCGCTTAGCCCAATACGCTATCTGAAATATGAGCGACACGAATTGAACAAATGTGATTAGAATTTCCCTGAAATCTTGTATTAAACAAAATATAAAATGATCTAATCGCGTCTCTGATTGCCCTATCATACAAGTTTAATAGTGCATTTTACTCGCCACTCCACGCGCTTTAGGATGCCCGCCTAGCCCAGTACGCTATCCGAAATAGGAGCGACGTAAATTGAACAAATGTGATAGAATTTTGCTGAATTCTTAAATTAACCATAATATAAAATGATCTAATCGGGTATCTGTTTGCCTTATCCTAGAAGTTTAATAGTGCATTATGCTCGCCATTTCATGCGCTTTGAGATGCCGCTTAGCCCAATACGCTATCTGAAATATGAGCGACCTAAATTGTACGAATGTGATAGAATTTTGCTAAATTCTTAAATTAACCATAATATAAAATGATCTAATCGGGTCTCTGGCTTGCCCAACCCTAGAAGTTTAATAGTGCATTTTACTCGTCATTTCATGCGCTTTGAGATGCCGCTTTGCCCACTACGCTATCTGAAATAGGAGCGACGTAAATTGAACGAATGTGAATAGAATTTCGCTCAATTCTTAAATTAACCATAATATAAAATGATCTAATCGGGTCTCTGTTTGCCCTACCCTAGAACTTTAATAGTGCATTTTACTCGTCATTTCATGCGCTTTGAGATGCCGCTTAGCCTAATACGCTATCTGAAATTGGAGCGATATAAGTTGAACAAATGTGATAGAATTTCACTGAATTCCTTTATTAACCATAATGTAAAATGATCTAATCGGATCTCTGTCCGCCCGAGTCTAGAACTTTAATAGTGCATTTTATTCGCCATTTCATACGCTTTGAGATGCCGCTTTGCCCAATACGCTATCTGAAATAGGAGCGACGTAAATTGAACAAATGTGATAGAATTTCACTGAATTCTTATATTAACCAAAATATAAAATGATCTAATCGGGTCTCTGATTGCCCTAGCATAGAAGTTTAATAGTGCATTTTACTCGCCATTCCGAGCGCGTTAAGATGCCGCATAACCCAATACGCTATCTGAAACAGGAGCGACGTAAATTGAACAAATGTGATAGAATTTCGCTGAATTCTTAAATTAACTATAATATAAAATGATCTAATCGGGTCACTGATTGCCCTACCCTAGAAATTTAATAGTGCATTTTACTTGCCATTTCATGCGCTTTGAGATGCCGCTTATCACAATACGCTATCTGAAATATGAGCGACGTAAATTGAACAAATGTGATAGAATTTCGCTGAATTCTTGTATTAACAAAAATATAAAATGATCTAAATCGGGTCTCTGTTTGCCTTATCCTTGAAGTTTATTATTGCATTTTTACTCGCCATTTCATGCGCTTTGAGATGCCGCTTAGCCCAATACGCTATCTGAAATAGGAGCGACGTAATTGAACAAATGTGATAGAATTTCGCTGAATTCTTAAATTAACTATAATATAAAATGATCTAATCGGGTCACTGATTGCCCTATCATAGAAGTTTAATAGTGCATTTTACTCGCCATTCCACGCTGCTTTAAAGTTGCCGCCTAGCCCAGTGCGCTATCTGAAATAGGAGCGACGTAAATTGAACAAATGTGATAGAATTTTGCTGAATTCTTAAATTAACCATCACATAAAATGATCTAATCGGGTCTCTGTTTGCCCTACCCTAGAAGTTTAATAGTGCATTTTACTCGTCATTTCATGCGCTTTGAGATGCCGCTTTGCCCAATACGCTATCTGAATTAGGAGCGACGTAAATTGAACAAATGTGATAGAATTTCCCTGAAATCTTATATTAAACAAATATAAAACGATCTAATCGGGTCTCTGATTGCCCTATCATAGAAGATTAATAGCGCATTTTACTCGCCACTCCACGCGCTTTAGGATGCCGCCTAGCCCAGTACGCTATCCGAAATAGAGCGACGTAAACTGAACAAATGTGATAGAATTTTGCTGAATTCTTAAATTAACCATAATATAAT
>CAKAJE020000749.1:0-25651 GCA_916610135.2 Macropis europaea
TAATCGGGTCTCTGTTTGCCCTACCCTAGAAGTTTAATAGTGCATTTTACTCGCCATTTCTCGCGCTTTGAGTTGCCGCTTAGCCCAATACGCTATCTGAAATATCAGCGACGTAAATTGAACAAATGTGAGAGAATTACGCTGAATTCTTATATTAACCGTAATATAAAATCATCTAATCGGGTCTCTGTTTGCCCTACCCTAGAAGTTTAATAGTGCATTTTACTCGCCATTTCTTGCGCTTTGAGATGCCGCTTAGCCCAGTATGCTATCTGAAATAGGAGCGACGTAAATTGAACAAATGTGATAGAATTTTGCTGAATTCTTAAATTAACCATAATATAAAATGATCTAATCGGGTCTCTGATTGCCCTATCATAGAAGTTTAGTAGTGCATTTTACTCGCCATTTCATGCGCTTTGAGATGCCGCTTAGTCCAATACGCTGTCTGAAATATCAGCGACGTAAATTGAACAAATGTGAGAGAATTTCGCTGAATTCTTATATTAACCAAAATATAAAATGATCTAATCGGGTCTCTGATTGCCCTATCATAGAAGTTTAGTAGTGCATTTTACTCGCCCTTCCACGCGCTTTGAGATACCGTCTTGCCCAGTACGCTATCTGAAATAGGAGCGACGTAAGTTGAACAAATGTGATAGAATTAAGCTGAATTCTTATATTAACCGTAATATAAAATGATCTAATCGGGTCTCTGTTTGCCCTACCCCTAGAAGTTTAACAGTGCATTTTACTCGTCATTTCATGCGCTTTGAGATGCCGCATAGCCCAATACGCTATCTGACATAGGAGCGACGTAAATTGAACAAATGTGATAGATTTTGCTGAATTCTTAAATTAACCATAATATAAAGTGATCTAATGGGGTCTCTGATTGTCCTACCATAGAACATTAATAGTGCATTTCACTCGCCATTTCATGCGCTTTGAGATGCCGCTTAGCCCAATACGCTATCTGACATAGGAGCGACGTAAATTGAACAAATGTGATAGAATTTCGCTGAATTCTTATATTAACCAAAATATAAAATGATCTAATCGGGTCTCTGATTGCCCTATCATAGAAGTTTAATAGTGCATTTTATTCGCCATTCCACGCGCTTTAAGTTGCCGCCTAGCCCAGTACGCTATCTGAAATAGGAGCTACGTAAGTTGAACAAATGTGACAGAATTACGCTGAATTCTTATATTAACCGTAATATAAAATGATCTAATCGGGTCTCTGTTTGCCCTACCCTAGAAGTTTAATAGTGCATTTTACTCGCCATTTCTTGCGCTTTGAGATGCCGCTTAGCCCAGTACGCTATCTGAAATAGGAGCGACGTAAATTGAACAAATGTGATAGAATTTTGCTGAATTCTTAAATTAACCATAATATAAAATGATCTAATCGGGTCTCTGTTTGCCCTACCCTAGAAGTTTAATAGTGCATTTCACTCGTCATTTCATGCGCTTTGAGATGCCGCTTAGTCCAATACGCTGTCTGAAATATCAGCGACGTAAATTGAACAAATGTGAGAGAATTTCGCTGAATTCTTATATTAACCAAAATATAAAATGATCTAATTCGGTCTCTGATTGCCCTATCATAGAAGTTTAGTAGTGCATTTTACTCGCCCTTCCACGCGGTTTGAGATACCGTCTTGCCCAGTACGCTATCTGAAATAGGAGCGACGTATGTTGAACAAATGTGATAGAATTAAGCTGAATCCTTATATTAACCGTAATATAAAATGATCTAATCGGGTATCTGTTTGCCTTACCCTAGAAGTTTAATAGTGCATTTTACTCGCCATTTCATGCGCTTTCAGATGCCGCTTAGCCAATACGCTATCTTTAATAGGAGCGACGTAAATTGAACAAATGTGATAGAATTTCGCTGAATTCTTAAATTAACCATAATATAAAATGATCTAATCGGGTCTCTATTTGCCCTACCCTAGAAGTTTAATAGTGCATTTCACTTGTCATTTCATGCGCTTCGAGATGCCGCTAAGACCAATAAGCTATCTGAAATAGGAGCGACGTAAATTGAACAAATGTGTCAGAATTTCCCTGAAATCTTATATTAAACAAAATATAAAATGATCTAATCGGGTCTCTGATTGCCCTATCATAGAAGTTTAATAGTGCATTTTACTCGCCTTTCCACGCGCTTTAAGATGCCGCCTAGCCCAGTACGCTATCTGAAATAGGAACGACGTAAATTGAACAAATGTGATAGAATTTTGCTGACTTCTTAAATTAATCATAATATGAAATGATCTAATCGGGTCTCTGTTTGCCCTACCCTAGAAGTTTAATAGTGCATTTTACTCCACATTTCTTGCGCTTTGAGATGCCGCTTAGCCCAATACGCTATCTGAAATAGGAGTTACGTAAGTTGAACACATGTGACAGAATTACGCTGAATTCTTATATTTACCGTAATATAGAATGATCTAATCGGTTCTCCGATTGCCCTACCATAGAAGTTTAATGGCGCATTTTACTCGCCATTCCACGCGCTTTAAGTTGCCGCCTAGCTCAGTACGCTATCTGAAATAGGAGCTACGTAAGTTGAACAAATGTGACAGAATTACGCTGAATTCTTATATTTACCGTAATATAAAATGATCTAATCGGGTCTCTGATTGCCCTATCATAGATGTTTAGTCGTGCATTCTACTCGCCCTTCCACGCCCTTGAAGATGCCGCCTAGCCCAGTGCGCTATCTGAAATAGGAACGACGTAAATTGAACAAATGTGATAGAATTTTGCTGAATTATTAAATTAACCAAAATATAAAATGATCTAATCGGGTCTCTATTTGCCCTAGCCTAGAAGATTAATAGTGCATTTTATTGGACATTCCATGCGCTTTGAGATGCCGCTTAGCCCAATACGCTATCTGAAATAGGAGCGACGTAAATTGAACAAATGTGATAGAATTTCCCTGAAATCTTATATTAAACAAAATATAACATGATCTAATCCGGTCTCTGTTTGCCCTACCCTAGAAGTTTAGTAGTGCATTTACTCGCCATTTCATGGACTTTGAGATGCTGCTTAGCCCAATACGCTAACTGAAATAGGAGCGACGTAAGTTGAACAAATGTGATAGAATTACGCTGAATTCTTATATTAACCGTAATATAAAATGATCTAATCGGGTCTCTGTTTGCCTTATCCTAGAAGTTTAATAGTGCATTTTACTCGCCATTCCACGCGCTTTATGATGCAGCCTAGCCCAGTACGCTATCTGAAATAGGAGCGACGTAAATTGAACAAGTGTGATAGAATTTCGCTGAATTCTTATATTAACCAAAATATAAAATGATCTAATCGGGTCTCTGTTTGCCCTACCCTAGAAGTTTAATAGTGCATTTTACTCGCCATTTCTTGCGCTTTGAGATGCCGCTTAGCCCAATAAGCTATCTGAAATAGGAGCGACGTAAATTGAACAAATGTGACAGAATTTCCCTGAAATCTTATATTAAACAAAGTATAAAATGCTCTAATCGGGTCTCTGATTGGCCTATCATAGATGTTTAATAGGGTATTTTACTCGCCTTTCTACGCGCTTTAAGATGCCGCCTAGCCCAGTACGCTATCTGAAATAGGAACGACGTAAATTGAACAAATGTGATAGAATTTCGCTGAATTCTTATATTAACCGTAATATAAAATGATCTAATCGGGTCTCTGTTTGCCCTACCCTAGAAGTTTAGTAGTGCATTTTACTCGCCCTTCCACGCGCTTTAAGATGCCGCCTAGCCCAGTACGCTATCTGAAATAGGAGCGACGTAAGTTGAACAAATGTGATAGAATTACGCTGAATTCTTATATTAACCGTAATATAAAATGATCTAATCGGGTATCTGTTTGCCTTACCCTAGAAGTTTAATAGTGCATTCTACTCGCCATTTCATGCGTTTTCAGATGCCGCTTAGCCCAATACGCTATCTGTAATAGGAGCGACGTAAATTGAACAAATGTAATAGAATTTCGCTGAATTCTTATATTAACCGAAATATAAAATTATCTAATCGGGACTCTGATTGCCGTGTCATAGAAGTTTAGTAGTGCATTTTACTCGCCATTCCACGCGCTTTAAGATGCCGCCTAGCCCAGTACGCTATCTGAAATAGGAACGACGTAAATTGAACAAATGTGATAGAATTTCGCTGAATTCTTATATTAACCGTAATATAAAATGATCTAATCGGGTATCTGTTTGCCTTACCCTAGAAGTTTAATAGTGCATTTTACTCGCCATTTCATGCGCTTTCAGATGCCGCCTAGCCCAGTACGCTATCTGAAATAGGAACGACGTAAATTGAACAAATGTGATAGAATTTCGCTGAATTCTTATATTAACCGTAATATAAAATGATCTAATCGGGTCTCTGTTTGCCCTACCCTAGAAGTTTAGTAGTGCATTTTACTCGCCCTTCCACGCGCTTTAAGATGCCGCCTAGCCCAGTACGCTATCTGAAATAGGAGCGACGTAAGTTGAACAAATGTGATAGAATTACGCTGAATTCTTATATTAACCGTAATATAAAATGATCTAATCGGGTATCTGTTTGCCTTACCCTAGAAGTTTAATAGTGCATTCTACTCGCCATTTCATGCGTTTTCAGATGCCGCTTAGCCCAATACGCTATCTGTAATAGGAGCGACGTAAATTGAACAAATGTAATAGAATTTCGCTGAATTCTTATATTAACCGAAATATAAAATTATCTAATCGGGACTCTGATTGCCGTATCATAGAAGTTTAGTAGTGCATTTTACTCGCCATTCACGCGCTTTAAGATGCCGCCTAGCCAGTACGCTATCTGAAATAGGAGCGACGTAAATTGAACAAATGTGATAGAATTTTGCTGACTTCTTAAATTAATCATAATATAAAATGATCTAATCGGGTCTCTGTTTGCCCTACCCTAGAAGTTTAATAGTGCATTTCACTCCACATTTCTTGCGCTTTGAGATGCCGCTTAGCCCAATACGCTATCTGAAATAGGAGTTACGTAAGTTGAACACATGTGACAGAATTACGCTGAATTCTTATATTTACCGTAATATAGAATGATCTAATCGGTTCTCCGATTGCCCTACCATAGAAGTTTAATGGCGCATTTTACTCGCCATTCCACGCGCTTTAAGTTGCCGCCTAGCCCAGTACGCTATCTGAAATAGGAGCTACGTAAGTTGAACAAATGTGACAGAATTACGCTGAATTCTTATATTTACCGTAATATAAAATGATCTAATCGGGTCTCTGTTTGCCTTATCCTAGAAGTTTAATAGTGCATTTTACTCATATTTCATGCGCTTTGAGATGCCGCTTAGCCCAATACGCTATCTGAAATAGGAGCGACGTAAATTGAACAAATGTGATAGAATTTCGCTGAATTCTTATATTAACCTCAATGTAAAATGATCTAATCTGGTCTTCGTTCGCCCTACCCTAGAAGTTTAATAGTGCATTTCACCTCGTCATTTCATGCGCTTTGAGATGCCGCTTAGCCCAATAAGCTATCTGAAATAGGAGCGACGTAAATTGACCAAATGTGATAGAATTTCGCTGAATTCTTATATTAACCAAAATATAAATGATCAAAATATAAGGCAATCGGATCTCTGATTGCCCTATCATAGAAGTTTAATAGTGAATTTTACTCGCCATTCCACGCGCTTTAAGATGCCGCTTAGCCCAATACGCTATCTGCAATAGGAGCGTCGTAAATTGAACAAATGTGATAGAATTTCGCTGAATTCTTAAATTAACCATAATATAAAATGATCTAATCGGGTCTCTGTTTGCCCTACCCTAGAAGTTTAATAGTGCATTTTACTCGCCATTTCATGCGCTTTGAGATGCCGCTTAGCCCAATACGCTATCTGAAATAGGAGCGACGTAAATTGAACAAATGTGATAGAATTTCGCTGAATTCTTAAATTAACCATAATATAAAATGATGTAATGGGGTCTCTGTTTGCCCTACTCTAGAAGTTTAATAGTGTATTTTACTCGTCATTTCATGCGCTTCAAGATGCCGCTTAGCCCAATACGCTATCTGAAATAGGAGCGCTGTAAATTGATCAAATGTGATAGAATTTCGCTGAATTCTTTTATTAACCATAACGTAAAATGATCTAATCGGGTCTCTGTTCGCCCCAGCGTAGAAGCTTAATTGTGCATTTTATTCGTCATTTCATGCGCTTTGAGATGCCGCTTAGCCCAATACGCTATCTGAAATAGGAGCGACGTAAATTGAACAAATGTGATAGAATTTCGCTGAATTCTTATATTAACCAAAATATAAAATGATCTAATCGGGTCTCTGTTTGCCCTACCCTAGAAGTTTAATAGTGCATTTTACTCGCCATTTCTCGCGCTTTGAGATGCCGCTTAGCCCAATACGCTATCTGAAATATCAGCGACGTAAATTGAACAAATCTGAGAGAATTTCGCTGAATTCTTAAATTAACCATAATATAAAATGATCTTATCGGGTCTCTGTTTGCACTACCCTAGAAGTTTAATAGTGCATTTTACTCGACATTTCTTGCGCTTTGAGATGCCGCTTAGTCCAATACGCTATCTGAAATATCAGCGACGTAAATTGAACAAATGTGAGAGAATTTCGCTGAATACTTATATTAACCAAAATATAAAATGATCTAATCGGGTCTCTGATTGCCCTATCATAGAAGTTTAGTAGTGCATTTTACTCGCCCTTCCACGCGCTTTGAGATACCGCCTAGCCCAGTACGCTATCTGAAATAGGAGCGACGTAAGTTGAACAAATGTGATAGAATTACGCTGAATTCTTATATTAACCGTAATATAAAATGATCTAATCGGATCTCTGTTTGCCCTACCCTAGAAGTTTAACAGTGCATTTTACTCGTCATTTCATGCGCTTTGAGATGCCGCATAGCCCAATACGCTATCTGAAATAGGAACGACGTAATTGAACAAACGTGATAGAATTTTTCTGAATTCTTAAATTAACCATAATATAAAATGATCTAATCGGGTCTCCGCTTGCCCTACCCTTGAAGTTTAATAGTGCATTTTACTCGCCATTCCACGCGCTTTAAGATGCCGCCTAGCCCAGTACGCTATCTGAAATTGGAGCGACGTAACTTGAACAAATGTGATAGAATTACGCTGAATTCTTATATTAACCATACATAAAATGATCTAATCGGGTCTCTGTTTGCCTTATCCTAGAAGTTTAATAGTGCATTATACTCGCCATTTCATGCGCTATTAGATGCCGTTTAGCCCAGGACGCTATCTGAAATAGGAACGACGTAAATTGAACAAATGTGATAGAATTTTGCTGAATTCTTAAATTAACCATAATATAAAATGATCTAATCGGGTCTCTGTTTGCCCTACCCTAGAAGTTTAATAGTGCATTTCACTCGTCATTTCATGCGCTTTGAGATGCCGCTTAGCCCAATACGCTATCTGAAATAGCAGCGACGGAAATTAAACAAATGTGATAGAATGTCCCTGAAATCTTATATTAAACAAAATGTAAAATGATCTAATCGGGTCTCCGATTGCCCTATCATAGAAGTTTAAGAGTGCATTTTACTCGCCATTTCATGCGCTTTGAGATGCCACTTAGCCCAATACGCTATCTTCAATAGGAGCGACGTAAGTTGAACAAATGTGATAGAATTTCGCTGAATTCTTTTATTAACCATAATGTAAAATGATCTAATCGGGTCTCTGTTCGCCCTAGCCTAGAAGTTTAATAGCTCATTTTATTCGCCATTTCATGCGCTTTGAGATGCCGCTTAGCCGAATACGCTATCTGAAATAGGAGCGACGTAAATTGAACAAATGTGATAGAATTTCCCTGAATTCTTATATTAACCTTAATGTAAAATGATCTAATTGGGTCTTTCTTCGACCAACCCTAGAAGTTTAATAGTGCATTTCACTCGTCATTTCATGCGCTTTGAGATGCCGCTAAGCCCAATAAGCTGTCTGTAATAGGAGCGACGTAAATTGAACAAATGTGATAGCATTACGCTGAATTCTTATATTAACCAAAATATTAAATGATCTAATCGGGTCTCTGATTGGCCTATCATAGAAGTTTAATAGTGCATTTTACTCGCCTTTCCACGCGCTTTAAGATGCCGCCTGGCCAGTACGCTATCTGAAATAGGAGCGACGTAAATTGAACAAATGTGATAGAATTTCCCTGAATTCTTATATTAACCTTAATGTAAAATGATCTAATTGGGTCTTTCTTCGACCAACCCTAGAAGTTTAATAGTGCATTTCACTCGTCACTTCATGCGCTTTGAGATGCCGCTAAGCACAATAAGCTATCTGGAATAGGAGCGACGTAAATTGAACAAATGTGATAGAATTTCGCTGAATTCTTAAATTAACCATAATATAAAATGGTTTAATCGGGTCTTTGTTTGCCCTACCCTAGAAGTTTAGTAGTGCATTTTACTCGCCATGTCTTGCGCTTTGAGATGCAGCTTACCCCAATACGCTATCTGAAATAGGAGCGACGTATATTGAACAAATTTGATAGCATTACGCTGAATTCTTATATTAACCAAAATATTAAATGATCTAATCGGGTCTCTGATTGCCCTATCATAGAAGTTTAATAGTGCATTTTACCCGCCATTCCACGCGCTTTAAGATGCCGCCTAGCCCAGTACGCTACCTGAAATAGGAGCGACGTAAGTTGAACAAATGTGATAGAATTACGCTGAATTCTTATATTAACCGTAATATAAAATGATCTAATCGGGTCTCTGATTGCCCTATCATAGAAGTTTAATAGTGCATTTTACTCGCCTTTCCACGCGCTTTAGGATGCCGCCAAGCCCAGTACGCTATCTGAAATAGGAGCGACGTAAATTGAACAAATGTGATAGAATTTTGCTGAATTCTTAAATTAACCATAATATAAAATGATCTAATCGGGTCTCTGTTTGCCCTACCCTAGAAGTTTAATAGTGCATTTCACTCGTCACTTCATGCGCTTTGAGATGCCGCTAAGCACAATAAGCTATCTGTAATAGGAGCGACGTAAATTGAGCAAATGTGATAGAATTTCGCTGAATTCTCTTATTAACCAAAATGTAAAATGATCTAATCGGGTCTCTGTTCGCCCTCGCCTAGAAGTTTAATAGTGCATTTTATTCGCCATTTCTTGCGCTTTGAGATGCCGCTTAGCCCAATACGCTATCTGAAATAGCAGCGACGTAAATTAAACAAATGTGATAGAATGTCCCTGAAATCTTATATTAAGCATAATGTAAAATGATCTAATCGGGTCTCTGATTGCCCTATCATAGAAGTTTAAGAGTGCATTTTACTCGCCATTTCTTGCGCTTTGCGATGCCGCATAGCCCAATACGCTATCTGAAATATCAGCGACGTAAGTTGAACAAATGTGATAGAATTTCGCTGAATTCTTTTATTAAACAAAATATAAAATGATCTAATCGGGTCTCTGATTGACCTACCATAGAAGTCTAATAGTGCATTTCACTCGTCATTTCATGCGCTTTGAGATGCCGCTTAGCCCAATAAGCTATCTGAAATAGGAGCGACGTAAATTAAAAAAAAAGTGATGCAATTTCGCTGAATTCTTATATTAACCAAAATATAAAATGATCTAATCAGGTCTCTGATTGCCCTATCATAGAAGTTCAATAGTGCATTTTACTCGCTATTTCATGCGCTTTGAGATGCCGCTTACCTCAATACGCTATCTGAAATAGGAGCGACGTAAATTGTACAAATGTGATAGAATTTCGCTGAAATCTTTTATTAACCATAATGTAAAATGATTTAATCAGCTCTGTGTTCGCCCTAGCCTAGAAGTTTAATAGTGCATTTTATTCGACATTCCATGCGCTTTGAGATTCCGCTTAGCCCAATACGCTATCTGAAATAGGAGCGACGTAAATTGAACAAATGTGATAGAATTTCCCTGAATTCTTATATTAACCAAAATATAAAATGATCGAATCAGGTCTCTGATTGCCCTATCATAGAAGTTCAATAGTGCATTTTACTCGTCATTTCATGCGCTTTGAGATGCCGCTTAGCTCAATACGCTATCTGAAATAGGAGCGACGTAAATTGAACAAATGTGATAGAATTTCGCTGAATTTTTATATTAACCAAAATATAAAATGATCTAATCGGGTCTCTGATTGCCCTATCATAGAAGTTTAATATTGCATTTTACTCGCCATTCCACGCGCTTTAAGATGCCGCCTAGCTCAGTACGTTATCTGAAATAGGAGCGACGAAAGTTGAACAAATGTGATAGAATTACGTTGAATTCTTATATTAACCGTAATATAAAATGATCTAATCGGGTCTCTGTTTGCCTTACCCTATAAGTTTAATAGTGCATTTCACTCGTCATTTCATGCGCTTTGAGATGCCGCTTAGCCCAATAAGCTATCTGAAATAGGAGCGACGTAAATTGAACAAATGTGATAGAATTTCGCTGAATTCTTAAATTAACCATAATATAAAATGATCTAATGGGGTCTCTGTTTGCCCTACCCTAGAAGTTTAATAGTGCATTATACTCGTTATTTCATGCGCTTTGAGATGCCGCTTAGCACAATACGCTATCTGAAATAGGAGCGATGTAAATTGATCAAATGTGATAGAATTTCGCTGAATTCTTTTATTAACCATAACGTAAGATGATCTAATCGGGTCTCTGTTTGCCCTACCCTAGTAGTTTAATAGTGCATTTTACTCGCCATTTCTCGCGCTTTGAGATGCCGCTTAGTACAATACGCTATCTGAAATATCAGCGACGTAAATTGAACAAATGTGAGAGAATTTCGCTGAATTCTTAAATTAACCATAATATAAAATGATCTTATCGGGTCTCTGTTTGCACTACCCTAGAAGTTTAATAGTGCATTTTACTCGACATTTATTGCGCTTTGAGATGCCGCTTAGCCCAATACGCTATCTGAAATATCAGCGACGTAAATTGAACAAATGTGAGAGAATTTCGCTGAATTCTTATATTAACCAAAATATAAAATGATCTAATCGGTCTCTGATTGCCTTACCCTATAAGTTTAATAGTGCATTTCACTCGCCATTTCATGCGCTTTGAGATGCCGCTTAGCCCAATACGGTATCTGAAATAGGAGCGACGTAAATTGAACAAATGTGATAGAATTTCGCTGAATTCTAATATTAACCAAAATATGAAATGATCTAATCGTGTCTCTGTTTGCCCTACCCTAGAAGTTTAATAGTGCATTTTACTCGCCATGTCTTGCGCTTTGAGATGCAGCTTACCCCAATACGCTATCTGAAATAGGAGCGTCGTAAATTGAACAAATGTGACAGAATTTCGCTGAATTCTTATATTAACCAAAACATAAAATGATCTAATCGGGTCTCTGATTGCCCTATCATAGAAGTATAATAGTGCATTTTACTCGCCATTCCACGCGCTTTAAGATGCCGCCTAGCCCAGGACGCTATCTGAAATAGGAGCTACGTAAGTTGAACAAATGTGACAGAGTTACGCTGAATTCATATATTAACCGCAATATAAAATGATCTAATCGGGTCTCTGTTTGCCCTATCCTAGAAGTTTAATAGTGCATTTTACTCGCCATTTCATGCGCTTTGAGATGCCGCTTAGCCCAGTACGCTATCTGAAATAGGAGCGACGTAAATTGAACAAATGTGATAGAATTTCGCTGAATTCTTATATTAACCAAAATATAAAATGATCTAATCGGGTCTCTGATAGCCCTATCATAGAAGTTTAATAGTGCATTTTACTCGCCATTCCACGCGCTTTAAGATGCCGCCTAGCCCAGTACGCTATCTGAAAGAGGAGCGACGTAAGTTGAACAAATGTGATAGAATTACGCTGAATTCTTATATTAACCGTAATATAAAATGATCTAACCGGGTCTTTGTTTGCCTTATCCTAGAAGTGTAATAGTGCATGTTACTCGCCATTTCATGCGCATTGAGATGCCGCTTAGCCCAATACGCTATCTGAAATAGGAGCGACGTAAATTGAACAAATGTGATAGAATTTCGCTGAATTCTTATATTAACCGTAATATAAAATGATCTATTCGGGTTTCTGTTCGCCCTACCCCAGAAGTTTAATAGAGCATTTCACTCGTCAATCCATTCGCTTTGAGATGCCGCTTAGCCCAATACGCTATCTGAAATATCAGCGACGTAAATTGAACAAATGTGAGAGAACTTCGCTGAATTCTTAAATTAACCATAATATAAAATGATCTTATCGGGTCACTGTTTGCACTACCCTAGAAGTTTAATAGTGCATTTTACTCGACATTTCTTGCGCTTTGAGATGCCGCTTAGTCCAATACGCTATCTGAAATAGGAGCGACGTAAATTGAATAAATGTGATAGAATTTCGCTGAATTCTTATATTAACCAAAATATAAATGATCTAATCGGATCTCTGATTGCCCTGTCATAGAAGTTTAATAGTGCATTTTACTCGCCATTCCATGCGTTTTAAGGTGCCGCCTAGCCCAGTACGCTATCTGAAATAGGAGCGACGTAAACTGAACAAATGTGATAGAATTTTGCTGAATTCTTAAATTTACCATAATATAAAATGATCTAGTCGGGTCTCTGATTGCCCTACCCTAGAAGTTTAATAGTGCATTTTACTCGCCATTTCATGCGCTTTGAGATGCCGTTTAGCCCAATACGCTATCTGAAATAGGAGCGACGTAAATTGAACAAATGTGATAGAATTTCGCTGAATTCTTATATTAACCAAAATATAAAATGATCTAATCGGGTCTCTGTTTGCCCCATCATAGAAGTTTAATAGTGCATTTTACCCGCCATTCCACGCGCTTTAAGATGCCGCCTAGCCCAGTACGCTATCTGAAATAGGAGCTACGTAAGTTGAACAAATGTGTCAGAGTTACGCTGAATTCTTATATTAACCGCAATATAAAATGATCTAATCGGGTCTCTGTTTGCCTTATCCTAGAAGTTTAATAGTGCATTTTACTCGCCATTTCATGCGCTTTGAGATGCCGCTTAGCCCAATACGCTATCTGAAATAGGAGCCACGTAAGTTGAACAAATGTGATAGAATTTCGCTGAATTCTTATATTTACCGTAATATAAAATGATCTAATCGGTTCTCTGATTGCCCTACCATAGAAGTTTAATGGTGCATTTTACTCGCCATTCCACGCGCTTTAAGTTGCCGCCTAGCCCAGTACGCTATCTGAAATAGGAGCTACGTAAGTTGAACAAATGTGACAGAATTACGCTGAATTCTTATATTTACCGTAATATAAAATGATCTAATCGGGTCTCTGCTTGCCTTATCCTAGAAGTTTAATAATGCATTTTACTCGCTATTTCATGCGCTTTGAGATGCCGCTTAGCCCAATACGCTATCTGAAATAGGAGCGACGTAAATTGAACAAATGTGATAGAATTTCGCTGAATTCTTATATTAACCTCAATGTAAAATGATCTAATCGGGTCTTCGTTCGCCCTACCCTAGAAGTTTAATAGTGCATTTCACTCGTCATTTCATGCGCTTTGAGATGCCGCTTAGCCCAATAAGGTATCTGAAATATGAGCGACGTAAATTGACCAAATGCGATAGAATTTCGCTGAATTCTTATATTAACCAAAATATAAAATGATCTAATCGGGTCTCTGATTGCCCTATCATAGAAGTTTAATAGTGCATTTTACTCGCCATTTCTTGCGCTTTGAGATGCCGCTTAGCCCAGTACGCTATCTGAAATAGGAGCGACGTAAATTGAACAAATGTGATAGAATTTTGCTGAATTCTTAAATTAACCATAATATAAAATGATCTAATCGGGTCTCTGTTTGCCCTACCCTAGAAGTTTAATAGTGCATTTCACTCGTCATTTCTTGCGCTTTGCGATGCCGCTTAGCGCAATAAGCTATCTGAAATAGGAGCGACGCAAATTGAACAAATGTGATAGAATTTCGCTGAATTCTTATATTAACCAAAATATAAAATGATCTAATCGGGTCTCTGATTGCCCTATCATAGAAGTTTAATAGTGCATTTTACTCGCCATTCCACGCGCTTTAAGATGCCGCCTAGCCCAGTACGCAATCTGAAATAGGAGCGACGTATGTTGAACAAATGTGATACAATTTCGCTGAATTCTTATATTAACCAAAATATAAAATGATCTAATCGGGGCTCTGATTGCCCTATCATAGAAGTTTAATAGTGCATTTTACTCGACATTTCTTGCGCTTTGAGATGCCCCTTAGTCCAATACGCTATCTGAAATATCAGCGACGTAAATTGAACAAATATGAGAGAATTTCGCTGAATTATTATATTAACCAAAATATAAAATAATCTAATCGGGTCTCTGATTTCCCTATCATAGAAGTTTAGTAGTGCATTTGACTCGCCATTTCATGCGCTTTGAGATGCCGCTTAGCCCAATACGCTATCTGAAATAGGGGCGACGTAAATTGAACAAATGTGATAGAATTACTCTGAATTCTTATATTAACCGTAATATAAAATGATCTAATCGGGTCTCTGTTTGCCTTACCCTAGAAGTTTAATAGTGCATTTTACTCGCCATTTCATGCGCTTTGAGATGCCGCTTAGCCCAATACGCTGTCTGAAATAGGAGCGACGTAAATTGAACAAATGTGATAGAATTTCGCTGAATTCTTATATTAACCAAAATATAAAATGATCTAATCGGGTCTCTGATTGCCCAATCATAGAAGTTTAATAGTGCATTTTACTCGCCATTCCACGCGCTTTAAGTTGCCGCCTAGCCCAGTACGCTATCTGAAATAGGAGCTACGTAAGTTGAACAAATGTGATAGAATTTTGCTGAATTCTTAAATTAACCATAATATAAAATGATATAATCGGGTCTCTGTTTGCCCTACCCAAGAACTTTAATAGTGCATTTCTCTCGTCATTTCATGCGCTTTGAGATGCCGCTTAGCCCAATAAGGTATCTGAAATATGAGCGACGTAAATTGACCAAATGCGATAGAATTTCGCTGAATTCTTATATTAACCAAAATATAAAATGATCTAATCGGGTCTCTGATTGCCCTATCATAGAAGTTTAATAGTGCATTTTACTCGCCATTTCTTGCGCTTTGAGATGCCGCTTAGCCCAGTACGCTATCTGAAATAGGAGCGACGTAAATTGAACAAATGTGATAGAATTTTGCTGAATTCTTAAATTAACCATAATATAAAATGATCTAATCGGGTCTCTGTTTGCCCTACCCTAGAAGTTTAATAGTGCATTTCACTCGTCATTTCATGCGCTTTGCGATGCCGCTTAGCGCAATAAGCTATCTGAAATAGGAGCGACGCAAATTGAACAAATGTGATAGAATTTCGCTGAATTCTTATATTAACCAAAATATAAAATAATCTAATCGGGTCTCTGATTTCCCTATCATAGAAGTTTAGTAGTGCATTTGACTCGCCATTTCATGCGCTTTGAGATGCCGCTTAGCCCAATACGCTATCTGAAATAGGGGCGACGTAAATTGAACAAATGTGATAGAATTACTCTGAATTCTTATATTAACCGTAATATAAAATGATCTAATCGGGTCTCTGTTTGCCTTACCCTAGAAGTTTAATAGTGCATTTTACTCGCCATTTCATGCGCTTTGAGATGCCGCTTAGCCCAATACGCTGTCTGAAATAGGAGCGACGTAAATTGAACAAATGTGATAGAATTTCGCTGAATTCTTATATTAACCAAAATATAAAATGATCTAATCGGGTCTCTGATTGCCCAATCATAGAAGTTTAATAGTGCATTTTACTCGCCATTCCACGCGCTTTAAGTTGCCGCCTAGCCCAGTACGCTATCTGAAATAGGAGCTACGTAAGTTGAACAAATGTGATAGAATTTTGCTGAATTCTTAAATTAACCATAATATAAAATGATATAATCGGGTCTCTGTTTGCCCTACCCAAGAACTTTAATAGTGCATTTCTCTCGTCATTTCATGCGCTTTGAGATGCCGCTTAGCCCAATACGCTATCTGAAATAGGAGCGACGTAAATTGAACAAATGTGATAGAATTTCCATGAAATCTTATATTAAACAAAATATAAAATGATCTAAACGGGACTCTGATTGCCCTATCATAGAAGTTTAGTAGTGCATTTTACTCGCCCTTCCACGCGCTTTAAGATGCCGCCTAGCCCAGTACACTATCTGCAATAGGAGCGACGTATGTTGAACAAATGTGATATAATTACTCTGAATTCTTAAATTAACCATAATATAAAATGTTCTAATCAGGTCTCTGTTTGCCCTACCCTAGAAGTTTAATAGTACATTTTACTCGCCATTTCTTGCGCTTTGAGAAGCCGCTTAGCCCAATACGCTATCTGAAATATCAGCGACGTAAATTGAACAAATGTGAGAGAATCTCGCTGAATTCTAATATTAACCTTAATGTAAAATGATCTAATCGGGTCTCTGTTCGCCCTACCCTAGAAGATTACTAGTGCATTTCACACGTCATTTCATGCGCTTTGAGATGCCGCTTAGCTCAATAAGCTATCTGAAATAGGAGCGACGTAAATTGGACAAATGTGATAGAATTTCGCTGAATTCTTTTATTAACCATAACGTAAAATGATCTAATCGGGTCTCTGTTCGCCCTAGCGTAGAAGCTTAATTGTGCATTTTATTCGTCATTTCATGCGCTTTGAGATGCCGCTTAGCCCAATACGCTAGCTGAAATAGGAGCGCCGTAAATTGAACAAATGTGATAGAATTTCGCTGAATACTTATATTAACCAAAATATAAAATGATCTAATCGGGTCTCTGTTTGCCCTACCCTAGAAGTTTAATAGTGCATTTTACTCGCCATTTCTCGCGCTTTGAGTTGCCGCTTAGCCCAATACGCTATCTGAAATATCAGCGACGTAAATTGAACAAATGTGAGAGAATTTCGCTGAATTCTAAAATTAACCATAATATAAAATGATCTTATCGGGTCTCTGTTTGCCCTACCCTAGAAGTTTAATAGTGCATTTTACTCGACATGTCTTGCGCTTTGAGATGCCGCTTAGTCCAATACGCTGTCTGAAATATCAGCGACGTAAATTGAACAAATGTGAGAGAATTTCGCTGAATTCTTATATTAACCAAAATATAAAATGATCTAATCGGGTCTCTGATTGCCCTATCATAGAAGTTTAGTAGTGCATTTTACTCGCCCTTCCACGCGCTTTGAGATACCGCCTTGCCCAGTACGCTATCTGAAATAGGAGCGACGTAAGTTGAACAAATGTGATAGAATTACGCTGAATTCTTATATTAACCGTAATATAAAATGATCTAATCGGGTCTCTGTTTGCCCTACCCTAGAAGTTTAACAGTGCATTTTGCTCGTCATTTCATGCGCTTTGAGATGCCGCATAGCCCAATACGCTATCTGACATAGGAGCGACGTAAATTGAACAAATGTGATAGAATTTCGCTGAATTCTTAAATTAACCATAATATAAAATGATCTAATGGGGTCTCTGATTGTCCTACCATAGAACATTAATAGTGCATTTCACTCGCCATTTCATGCGCTTTGAGATGCCGCTTAGCCCAATACGCTATCTGACATAGGAGCGACGTAAATTAAAAAAAAGTGATGCAATTTCGCTGAATTCTTATATTAACCAAAATATAAAATGATCTAATCAGGTCTCTGATTGCCCTATCATAGAAGTTCAATAGTGCATTTTACTCGCTATTTCATGCGCTTTGAGATGCCGCTTACCTCAATACGCTATCTGAAATAGGAGCGACGTAAATTGTACAAATGTGATAGAATTTCGCTGAAATCTTTTATTAACCATAATGTAAAATGATTTAATCAGCTCTCTGTTCGCCCTAGCCTAGAAGTTTAATAGTGCATTTTATTCGACATTCCATGCGCTTTGAGATTCCGCTTAGCCCAATACGCTATCTGAAATAGGAGCGACGTAAATTGAACAAATGTGATAGAATTTCCCTGAATTCTTATATTAACCAAAATATAAAATGATCGAATCAGGTCTCTGATTGCCCTATCATAGAAGTTCAATAGTGCATTTTACTCGTCATTTCATGCGCTTTGAGATGCCGCTTAGCTCAATACGCTATCTGAAATAGGAGCGACGTAAATTGAACAATTGTGATAGAATTTCGCTGAATTTTTATATTAACCAAAATATAAAATGATCTAATCGGGTCTCTGATTGCCCTATCATAGAAGTTTAATATTGCATTTTACTCGCCATTCCACGCGCTTTAAGATGCCGCCTAGCTCAGTACGCTATCTGAAATAGGAGCGACGAAAGTTGAACAAATGTGATAGAATTACGTTGAATTCTTATATTAACCGTAATATAAAATGATCTAATCGGGTCTCTGTTTGCCTTACCCTATAAGTTTAATAGTGCATTTCACTCGTCATTTCATGCGCTTTGAGATGCCGCTTAGTCCAATACGCTATCTGAAATAGGAGCGACGTAAATTGAATAAATGTGATAGAATTTCGCTGAATTCTTATATTAACCAAAATATAAATGATCTAATCGGATCTCTGATTGCCCTGTCATAGAAGTTTAATAGTGCATTTTACTCGCCATTCCATGCGTTTTAAGGTGCCGCCTAGCCCAGTACGCTATCTGAAATAGGAGCGACGTAAACTGAACAAATGTGATAGAATTTTGCTGAATTCTTAAATTTACCATAATATAAAATGATCTAGTCGGGTCTCTGATTGCCCTACCCTAGAAGTTTAATAGTGCATTTTACTCGCCATTTCATGCGCTTTGAGATGCCGTTTAGCCCAATACGCTATCTGAAATAGGAGCGACGTAAATTGAACAAATGTGATAGAATTTCGCTGAATTCTTATATTAACCAAAATATAAAATGATCTAATCGGGTCTCTGTTTGCCCCATCATAGAAGTTTAATGGTGCATTTTACTCGCCATTCCACGCGCTTTAAGTTGCCGCCTAGCCCAGTACGCTATCTGAAATACGAGCTACGTAAGTTGAACAAATGTGACAGAATTACGCTGAATTCTTATATTTACCGTAATATAAAATGATCTAATCGGGTCTCTGCTTGCCTTATCCTAGAAGTTTAATAATGCATTTTACTCGCTATTTCATGCGCTTTGAGATGCCGCTTAGCCCAATACGCTATCTGAAATAGGAGCGACGTAAATTGAACAAATGTGATAGAATTTCGCTGAATTCTTATATTAACCTCAATGTAAAATGATCTAATCGGGTCTTCGTTCGCCCTACCCTAGAAGTTTAATAGTGCATTTCACTCGTCATTTCATGCGCTTTGAGATGCCGCTTAGCCCAATAAGGTATCTGAAATAGGAGCGACGTAAATTGACCAAATGCGATAGAATTTCGCTGAATTCTTATATTAACCAAAATATAAAATGATCTAATCGGGTCTCTGATTGCCCTATCATAGAAGTTTAATAGTGCATTTTACTCGCCATTTCTTGCGCTTTGAGATGCCGCTTAGCCCAGTACGCTATCTGAAATAGGAGCGACGTAAATTGAACAAATGTGATAGAATTTTGCTGAATTCTTAAATTAACCATAATATAAAATGATCGAATCGGGTCTCTGTTTGCCCTACCCTAGAAGTTTAATAGTGCATTTCACTCGTCATTTCATGCGCTTTGCGATGCCGCTTAGCCCAATAAGCTATCTGAAATAGGAGCGACGCAAATTGAACAAATGTGATAGAATTTCGCTGAATTCTTATATTAACCAAAATATAAAATGATCTAATCGGGTCTCTGATTGCCCTATCATAGAAGTTTAATAGTGCATTTTACTCGCCATTCCACGCGCTTTAAGATGCCGCCTAGCCCAGTACGCAATCTGAAATAGGAGCGACGTATGTTGAACAAATGTGATACAATTTCGCTGAATTCTTATATTAACCAAAATATAAAATGATCTAATCGGGGCTCTGATTGCCCTATCATAGAAGTTTAATAGTGCATTTTACTCGACATTTCTTGCGCTTTGAGATGCCCCTTAGTCCAATACGCTATCTGAAATATCAGCGACGTAAATTGAACAAATATGAGAGAATTTCGCTGAATTATTATATTAACCAAAATATAAAATAATCTGATCGGGTCTCTGATTTCCCTATCATAGAAGTTTAGTAGTGCATTTGACTCGCCATTTCATGCGCTTTGAGATGCCGCTTAGCCCAATACGCTATCTGAAATAGGGGCGACGTAAATTGAACAAATGTGATAGAATTACTCTGAATTCTTATATTAACCGTAATATAAAATGATCTAATCGGGTCTCTGTTTGCCTTACCCTAGAAGTTTAATAGTGCATTTTACTCGCCATTTCATGCGCCTTGAGATGCCGCTTAGCCCAATACGCTGTCTGAAATAGGAGCGACGTAAATTGAACAAATGTGATAGAATTTCGCTGAATTCTTATATTAACCAAAATATAAAATGATCTAATCGGGTCTCTGATTGCCCTATCATAGAAGTTTAATAGTGCATTTTACTCGCCATTCCACGCGCTTTAAGTTGCCGCCTAGCCCAGTACGCTATCTGAAATAGGAGCTACGTAAGTTGAACAAATGTGATAGAATTTTGCTGAATTCTTAAATTAACCATAATATAAAATGATATAATCGGGTCTCTGTTTGCCCTATCCAAGAACTTTAATAGTGCATTTCTCTCGTCATTTCATGCGCTTTGAGATGCCGCTTAGCCCAATACGCTATCTGAAATAGGAGCGACGTAAATTGAACAAATGTGATAGAATTTCCATGAAATCTTATATTAAACAAAATATAAAATGATCTAAACGGGACTCTGATTGCCCTATCATAGAAGTTTAGTAGTGCATTTTACTCGCCCTTCCACGCGCTTTAAGATGCCGCCTAGCCCAGTACACTATCTGCAATAGGAGCGACGTATGTTGAACAAATGTGATATAATTACTCTGAATTCTTAAATTAACCATAATATAAAATGTTCTAATCAGGTCTCTGTTTGCCCTACCCTAGAAGTTTAATAGTACATTTTACTCGCCATTTCTTGCGCTTTGAGATGCCGCTTAGCCCAATACGCTATCTGAAATATCAGCGACGTAAATTGAACAAATGTGAGAGAATCTCGCTGAATTCTAATATTAACCTTAATGTAAAATGATCTAATCGGGTCTCTGTTCGCCCTACCCTAGAAGATTACTAGTGCATTTCACACGTCATTTCATGCGCTTTGAGATGCCGCTTAGCTCAATAAGCTATCTGAAATAGGAGCGACGTAAATTGGACAAATGTGATAGAATTTCGCTGAATTCTTTTATTAACCATAACGTAAAATGATCTAATCGGGTCTCTGTTCGCCCTAGCGTAGAAGCTTAATTGTGCATTTTATTCGTCATTTCATGCGCTTTGAGATGCCGCTTAGCCCAATACGCTATCTGAAATAGGAGCGCCGTAAATTGAACAAATGTGATAGAATTTCGCTGAATACTTATATTAACCAAAATATAAAATGATCTAATCGGGTCTCTGTTTGCCCTACCCTAGAAGTTTAATAGTGCATTTTACTCGCCATTTCTCGCGCTTTGAGTTGCCGCTTAGCCCAATACGCCATCTGAAATATCAGCGACGTAAATTGAACAAATGTGAGAGAATTTCGCTGAATTCTGAAATTAACCATAATATAAAATGATCTTATCGGGTCTCTGTTTGCCCTACCCTAGAAGTTTAATAGTGCATTTTACTCGACATGTCTTGCGCTTTGAGATGCCGCTTAGTCCAATACGCTGTCTGAAATATCAGCGACGTAAATTGAACAAATGTGAGAGATTTTCGCTGAATTCTTATATTAACCAAAATATAAAATGATCTAATCGGGTCTCTGATTGCCCTATCATAGAAGTTTAGTAGTGCATTTTACTCGCCCTTCCACGCGCTTTGAGATACCGCCTTGCCCAGTACGCTATCT
The DNA here is from genome assembly GCA_916610135.2 of Macropis europaea. Taxonomy (NCBI): domain Eukaryota; kingdom Metazoa; phylum Arthropoda; class Insecta; order Hymenoptera; family Melittidae; genus Macropis; species Macropis europaea. The sequence continues at coordinate 22,100 of CAKAJE020000749.1, forward strand.
GAAATAGGAGCGACGTAAGTTGAACAAATGTGATAGAATTACGCTGAATTCTTATATTAACCGTAATATAAAATGATCTAATCGGGTCTCTGTTTGCCCTACCCTAGAAGTTTAATAGTGCATTTTACTCGCCATTTCTTGCGCTTTGAGATGCCGCTTAGCCCAGTACGCTATCTGAAATAGGAGCGACGTAAATTGAACAAATGTGATAGAATTTTGCTGAATTCTTAAATTAACCATAATATAAAATGATCTAATCGGGTCTCTGTTTGCCCTACCCTAGAAGTTTAATAGTGCATTTCACTCGTCATTTCATGCGCTTTGAGATGCCGCTTAGTCCAATACGCTGTCTGAAATATCAGCGACGTAAATTGAACAAATGTGAGAGAATTTCGCTGAATTCTTATATTAACCAAAATATAAAATGATCTAATCGGGTCTCTGATTGCCCTATCATAGAAGTTTAGTAGTGCATTTTACTCGCCCTTCCACGCGCTTTGAGATACCGCCTTGCCCAGTACGCTATCTGAAATAGGAGCGACGTAAGTTGAACAAATGTGATAGAATTAAGCTGAATTCTTATATTAACCGTAATATAAAATGATCTAATCGGGTCTCTGTTTGCCCTACCCTAGAAGTTTAACAGTGCATTTTACTCGTCATTTCATGCGCTTTGAGATGCCGCATAGCCCAATACGCTATCTGATATAGGAGCGACGTAAATTGAACAAATGTGATAGAATTTCGCTGAATTCTTAAATTAACCATAATATAAAATGATCTAATGGGGTCTCTGATTGTCCTACCATAGAACATTAATAGTGCATTTCACTCGCCATTTCATGCGCTTTGAGATGCCGCTTAGCCCAATACGCTATCTGACATAGGAGCGACGTAAATTGAACAAATGTGATAGAATTTCGCTGAATTCTTATATTAACCAAAATATAAAATGATCTAATCGGGTCTCTGATTGCCCTATCATAGAAGTTTAATAGTGCATTTTACTCGCCATTCCACGCGCTTTAAGTTGCCGCCTAGCCCAGCACGCTATCTGAAATAGGAGCTACGTAAGTTGAACAAATGTGACAGAATTACGCTGAATTCTTATATTAACCGTAATATAAAATGATCTAATCGGGTCTCTGTTTGCCCTATCCTAGAAGTTTAATAGTGCATTTTACTCGCCATTTCTTGCGCTTTGAGGTGCCGCTTAGCCCAGTACGCTATCTGAAATAGGAGCGACGTAAATTGAACAAATGTGATAGAATTTTGCTGAATTCTTAAATTAACCATAATATAAAATGATCTAATCGGGTCTCTGTTTGCCCTACCCTAGAAGTTTAATAGTGCATTTCACTCGTCATTTCATGCGCTTTGCGATGCCGCTTAGCCCAATAAGCTATCTGAAATAGGAGCGACGTAAATTGAACAAATGTGATAGAATTTCGCTGAATTCTTATATTAACCAAAATATAAAATGATCTAATCGGGTCTCTGATTGCCCTATCATAGAAGTTTAATAGTGCATTTTACTCGCCATTCCACGCGCTTTAGGTGCCGCCTAGCCCAGTACGCTATCTGAAATAGGAGCGACGTAAGTTGAACAAATGTGATAGAATTTTGCTGAATTCTTATATTAACCGTAATATAAAATAATCTAATCGGGTCTCTGTTTGCCCTACCCTAGAAGTTTAACAGTGCATTTTACTCGCCATTTCATGCGCTTTGAGATGCCGCTTAGCCCAATACACTATCTGACATAGGAGCGACGTAAATTGAACAAATGTGATAGAATTTCCATGAAATCTTATATTAAACAAAATATAAAATGATCTAAACGGGACTCTGATTGCCCTATCATAGAAGTTTAGTAGTGCATTTTACTCGCCCTTCCACGCGCTTTGAGATACCGCCTTGCCCAGTACGCTATCTGAAATAGGAGCGACGTAAGTTGAACAAATGTGATAGAATTACGCTGAATTCTTATATTAACCGTAATATAAAATGATCTAATCGGGTCTCTGTTTGCCCTACCCTAGAAGTTTAACAGTGCATTTTACTCGTCATTTCATGCGCTTTGAGATGCCGCATAGCCCAATACGCTATCTGACATAGGAGCGACGTAAATTGAACAAATGTGATAGAATTTCGCTGAATTCTTAAATTAACCATAATATAAAATGATCTAATGGGGTCTCTGATTGTCCTACCATAGAACATTAATAGTGCATTTCACTCGCCATTTCATGCGCTTTGAGATGCCGCTTAGCCCAATACGCTATCTGACATAGGAGCGACGTAAATTGAACAAATGTGATAGAATTTCGCTGAATTCTTATATTAACCAAAATATAAAATGATCTAATCGGGTCTCTGATTGCCCTATCATAGAAGTTTAATAGTGCATTTTACTCGCCATTCCACGAGCTTTAAGTTGCCGCCTAGCCCAGTACGCTATCTGAAATAGGAGCTACGTAAGTTGAACAAATGTGACAGAATTACGCTGAATTCTTATATTAACCGTAATATAAAATGATCTAATCGGGTCTCTGTTTGCCCTACCCTAGAAGCTTAATAGTGCATTTTACTCGCCATTTCTTGCGCTTTGAGATGCCGCTTAGCCCAGTACGCTATCTGAAATAGGAGCGACGTAAATTGAACAAATGTGATAGAATTTTGCTGAATTCTTAAATTAACCATAATATAAAATGATCTAATCGGGTCTCTGTTTGCCCTACCCTAGAAGTTTAATAGTGCATTTCACTCGTCATTTCATGCGCTTTGAGATGCCGCTTAGTCCAATACGCTGTCTGAAATATCAGCGACGTAAATTGAACAAATGTGAGAGAATTTCGCTGAATTCTTATATTAACCAAAATATGAAATGATCTAATCGGGTCTCTGATTGCCCTATCATAGAAGTTTAGTAGTGCATTTTACTCGCCCTTCCACGCGCTTTGAGATACCGCCTTGCCCAGTACGCTATCTGAAATAGGAGCGACGTAAGTTGAACAAATGTGATAGAATTAAGCTGAATTCTTATATTAACCGTAATATAAAATGATCTAATCGGGTCTCTGTTTGCCCTACCCTAGAAGTTTAACAGTGCATTTTACTCGTCATTTCATGCGCTTTGAGATGCCGCATAGCCCAATACGCTATCTGATATAGGAGCGACGTAAATTGAACAAATGTGATAGAATTTCGCTGAATTCTTAAATTAACCATAATATAAAATGATCTAATGGGGTCTCTGATTGTCCTACCATAGAACATTAATAGTGCATTTCACTCGCCATTTCATGCGCTTTGAGATGCCGCTTAGCCCAATACGCTATCTGACATAGGAGCGACGTAAATTGAACAAATGTGATAGAATTTCGCTGAATTCTTATATTAACCAAAATATAAAATGATCTAATCGGGTCTCTGATTGCCCTATCATAGAAGTTTAATAGTGCATTTTACTCGCCATTCCACGCGCTTTAAGGTGCCGCCTAGCCCAGTACGCTATCTGAAATAGGAGCGACGTAAGTTGAACAAATGTGA